>CAXKVR010000245.1:0-55705 GCA_964058845.1 Carex sylvatica
TATGATTGAATTACTTCTCTTTTGAATTGCTGCTGACATACGTCTCTAACATTTTATCATCACTAAATGAAAAAAGAAGATAATTTTTGCATACATTTAATTTTTATGGCACATCAAACACTTATAGTACATCTATTTAAAAAATATTATTCAAATGTATAAATGAAAATTATAAATGTATTCTCAATTGTTTTGATAGGACATGTATCAAATTTGAGTTGATTTGAAAACGGTTAGCCTTTATTTAAACTTTTAAAGATACAGATTAAATGATTTTATGATAAATGACCAATCAAATTTTAAATTAATTCAAGATTTATACATGTCCTATCTAAAAATTAAATTGGAATTAAAATTAAATTTGAATGGTACTTTTAAATATATGTACTATGAAATTAAATTGGATGTATCATAAAAATTGAATGTGTGTTATAAATACTCAATAAAACAAAATTATTCATGTTAAAATTTGTAAATGAAAGTGTGGTAGGCAGTGGGTATTTGCAAGGTGCACAGTACCAATTAATATAATCTAATCAAGTAAAGAATCACCCTTTGATCTAGTGACAAAAGCATATGATTCTCATATAGAATGTCATAGATTTAAAATTCACAAACTAAAAAAATTCTCTATAATATAAATAAGGGTTTGAAAAAAGCTGATAAGTTAGACCTCCATGTTTCATTTAAAAAAAAAAAACTAACCAAGTGTATATGTAAACCATCAATAGAAAAAATGAAAATGCATTCAAACTTGTAAGAGAACTGACCAATAAAAGATCAGGCGTGGTGTCTGATGGGATGGCAATGGGGATTAGCTGATTGTAAATTTCTTTGGCTTTGGCATACTTTTTCTACATAAAAAAAAAAAATTTAACAATAAGAAACAAATAACTAGAATAATCAACAGATAAACGGTTTGTATGGTTTTTTCTATTTTTGCTCGAAGATTAGGATTATGAACATTCTCTATTTTTGCTGGAAGATTAGGATGTACTTTCAGAAAGTTTCTAAAATGAAGGACACCTAATTTTAATTAAATAGAAACTAAATTGTGTACACTTTGACATCAGGGGCGGTTTAATGGGCATCCGACCAAATTATGTCCGATGTCTGTTCGGAGTCATCCAATTAGCATCAAGAGTCGTACGGACAACATGAAGATTCACACAAATCAAATTCGTACGAATCTTATTGCGGATCGGACGGCTCTGACTCATCGGACTGCCTCCACTCCTATATTTTACTCCTTTATTTTGCACATAATCGAAAGGAAGATATTGTGCCGAAATTTTTATTTATACTCTTACGAAAAAACAAAAAAAAACACCTCAAATTATGGGAAATTTTGAAAAATACCAGGCCTTGAGGGACCATAAATTGGTTTGGAGATTCCTCAAAAACCTAAACATATTTAATATTTTAGTTGTTATTTGGTTTTTAGAGGGCCGCCAAGCTAATCTACAGTTTCCTAAAAATAAGGCCGCATATTGGTTTAGATGCTCTGTTATTTTTTGAGATCCCACAAAATATGGTTTTTTTTTTTTTTTTTTTAATATGGTATAAATATAAACTTCGGGATATTGTGTTTGGGCAAAAATTTTACCTCACTGATCAGGGCAAGGATTAATACGAAGCCCAAGTTGTAATCATGTTCCCCAATATTTGTTTTGGGAAAGTTTTCCTCTAGTAAGCTCGTCAGATCTTGATTTTTGCTGATATTTTTTAAATTCTGCAAGTAAAAAATCAAATGATATGATTGACTACCCTATGCTAGTAAGTCAAGTAATTGAACTATATTAACAAATAAATAAAGATTGGAGATCAATCCACCCAATTATTTAATAATGATTGTTCTTTTTGAATTATGAACCTGTGATCTCCAAAGAGCATTGCCTTTGCATGTCTGACTTTCTTGAACTAATATTAATTGACTCTCTTGAACTAATATTAATTATTAAACTTATTAATTGGCTCTCTTACTAAATATTGTACCTTTTTTTTTTGTAAATATTTTTTATTAATATATTTGTTAGCAGCCGACTAACCCTAAACAAAAAAAAAACTATATTGTACCTTTTCAGCTAAGCATTGATGGATGAGGTCAATTAATTGGGGTGGTTTTGGGTCTAATTTTCTGATGCAGATTTCAGACAGCAGAGCATGCAGCACCTTTATTGGAACAATTCCGCCTGCTAGTTGATCACCGGCACCGGCACCGCCATTTCCACCTTCATGACTTGTATGGCTGCTACGGTGCATCGGCAACTGCAGTGCTCGCGCCCTATTATCCACATGAAAAAAATGGGTCAATTGATTGCTTAATGATCTCTTGCCAGGACCATGTGAAGAGACAAGAAATAGTAAACAAAATTTTCACTGCAACTGATGTCCAGTTTGGATACTTGTTTTGGTAATAAAAGGATATGCCTAAGGGCTTAATTTGGTTGCCCAAAACAAAAACAAAAACCATCATTTATAAAATGTAGGGAGCACAAGGAAATCATACATAAGGGAAAATATGATGCAAGGACAGAGTCAGCTCTGTTTTTCATTTGTTTTGAATTACTAAAATCAAGACCATTTTTAAGGGAAATAAATGTGGTATGTTATTATAAGATCATATCTCAATTAGTATGGGGCAGGTTACAAAATCAATATGATTTTCCTCTTATGAATTATCAGGGGCATCTTTTTCCTTTTTATAGTAGCTAATTAAGTAGCAAATTAATCACTAATTCAAAATTTAACTGTTCATTAACACAAGCTTAAATTTCTCCCTTATTACCTCTTCCAATACATAGCTCCCAACGCGCAAGCGAGCACAACACCAGCTCCCACCACAGCCGCTCGAGCGGCACCAGGAGGTGGCCCAACCTTGGCTTGTAATGCCGGTAACCGTACGCTAGAATGCACCAGAACAGTTTTATGATGGCGCATTGCCGGGAAATGCCGGGTTGGGAGACAGAGATTGGCTTCCATTTTAATATTTTTGTTTTGTTTTGTTTGCCTTTGGAACTAATAGTCACTATTAGTGGTTTTGCCTTTTTTTTCCTTTTTTTTTTTTTTCTACTTTTAGCTGTTATCTTATGTTTACTTTTCCTTTAGTAGTAGCAAGGTATCGAATTGTCCTTTTAAAGGGGCTCTTTTTTTTTTTAGGAGAGGCTCTTTTGAACGCATAGAGAAGCTATCAAGTAAGGTATATATCTTAGTTCTTTGCTGCCCTTCATAGAGAGCTTCAGATCATCAATTTTGTTGGTGTCATTGTGTTAAAGCTAGATTGGATATTATTTCATCCCAGCTGCACATGTAGGGGACACATTATACCTTTTCCTTTAATTTAATAAATCTGCTGTTATTTCAAAGGAATAACAGGAGCTCTGTTATTCTTCTAAATTTAATAAATCTGCTGTTATTTCAAAGGAATAACAGGAACCCTGTTATTCTGATTATTCTGATTCTAACCGTTCAAAATTGTTCATGTGCAAATGTTAACGAAGAAATTTTTTCTCAACGAAAACAATCATCGATGGTTGGGATCAGAATAAAAGGTTCCTGTAACCAAGATGTTACGGTACTTTAATAAAATATAATACGAGTCAGGCTATGTTACTTTGCAATGCGTGAATCGTTTTACGCATTGGATTCATATCTCTGTCTTTAAAATTTAAATAGTCGATCCGAATCGCTCAACATTATTATCATATGAAAATATGCTTGGAGACCAAATTTTATATTTTTTGAATTTTTTTTTTTTTT
Source organism: Carex sylvatica (assembly GCA_964058845.1). Classification (NCBI taxonomy): domain Eukaryota; kingdom Viridiplantae; phylum Streptophyta; class Magnoliopsida; order Poales; family Cyperaceae; genus Carex; species Carex sylvatica. The sequence continues at coordinate 3,760 of CAXKVR010000245.1, forward strand.
ACTATTTTTTTGGTAGGTAGAAAATCACTACTTTTCAATGGTCCAAAATTTTTAGATCAAATAATTATATAAATTGGGCGTTATCAATGACAGCAACGAAAATAATTATAAACTATAACCGTATGAGTTCCACAATAAATAATTATAATTTGATCTTTTAATACAAACAATAACTAAAACAAATTAATTATTCAATAACGCTTTTAAAATCCTTAACAGCAGAAGCAATATGTAGCCATGCAAAATGGAAATAGTAACTAATTATTTTGTAAATAATGTTCCCATGCTTTTTCAACCTCCTCTAGGTTCTTCTTCAAGTCGACTGTGCTGGTTTCATTAGGGAATTGCAACATGCTCTCCATGGCCATCATCATATTTATTATAGCCTACAAAGCAATGTCATAGTTGAAATGTACAGAAAATGTTCAATTTTAGTAACTATGATTGAATTACTTCTCTTTTGGATTGCTGCCGGCTCTAACATTTTATCATCACTAAATGAAAAAAGAAGATAATTTTTGCATACATTTAATTTTTATGGCACATCAAACACTTATAGTACATCTATTTAAAAAATATTATTCAAATATAAAAATGAAAATTATAAATGTATTCTCAATTGTTTTGATAGGACATGTATCAAATTTGAGTTGATTTGAAAACATTTAGCCTTTATTTAAAATTATAAAGATACATATTATATGATTTTATGATAAATGACCAATCAAATTTTAAATTAATTCAAGATTGATACATGTCATATCTAAATAATTTATGACACATCAACAATTTTTTTTTTAATTTGAATGGTATTTTGAAGAGGGTTCAAATGCCTTCATTTTTTGTGCCTCTATCATGCATTCATTTTTAAAAACTTTAATAACTGAAAATTTAAAGCTTAAAAGTCAAAATAAAACTGTTAGATATTATCTACATCATTTTATCTATACACGTCTAAAAAGTTATGACATTTCAATTTTGTTTTGGTTGTCATCAAGAGCTGTAAAAATGTATTAATGTGGATAATTTTTAGACGTTGATTTTTCAACTTATTGATTTATATATAAACAAAAAGACATAAAAAATGAAGGCATTTGAACCCTCTCCTCCTTTTAAATATATGTACTATAATGGATGTATCATAAAAATTGAATGTGCGTTATAAATATTCAATATATAAGACAAAATTATTCATGTTAAAATTTGTAAATGAAAGGGTGGTAGGCAGTGGGTATTCACAGGGTGCACAGTACCAATTAATATAATCTAACCAAGTGAATATGTAAACCATCTATAGCAAAAAAAAAAAAAAAATGCATTCAAACTGTAAGAGAACTGACCAATAAAAGATGAGGCCTGGCGTCTGATGGGATGGCGATGGGGATTAGCTTATTGCAAATTTCTTTGGCTTTGGCATATTTATTCTACATAAATGAAAAAATAAAAAAATTGTAACAATAAGAAACAAATAACTAGAATAATCAACAGATAAACGATTTGTATGATTTCTTCTGCTACTTAAACAAGGAAATGCTAGGAACATTCTCCATTTTTGCTGGAAGATTAGCATGTACTTTTAGAAAGTTTCTAAAATGAAGGACACCTAATTTTAATTAATAAAAACCAAATTGTGTATACACTTTGACACCATGGTAATGCATGTGTTTACGGAATCAGGGGTGGTTCAATGGGCATCCGACCAAATTATGTCGGATGTCTGTTCGGAGCCATCCAATCCGCATCAAGATTCGTATAGACAACATGAAGATTCACACAAATTAAATGCGTACGAATCTTATTGTGGATCGGACGTCTCCGACTCATCAGACTACCTCCACTCCTGTATTTTACACCTTTATTTTGCACAAAATTGAAAGGAAGATATTGTGTTAGAGCAAAAAATTTACCTCACTGATCAGGGCTAGGATTAATACGATGCCCAAGTTGTAATCATGTTTCCTAATATTTGTTTTGGGGAAATTTTCCTCTAGCAAGCTCGTCAGATCTTGATTTTTGCTGACATTTTTGACATCCTTGCAAGTAAAAACCAAATGATATGATTGACTACCCCATGCTAGTAAGTCAAGTCATTGAACTATATTACAAAAAAAAAATAGTAAAGGTTGAAGATCAAGCCACCCAACTATTTAATAATAATTATTTTTTTTGGGTACGAATCTGTGACTCCCAGAGAGCATTGTCTTTACCACTATATCAAAAGCTGACTTTTTTGAACTAATATTAATTGGCTCTCTTGAACTAAAATTAATTATTGAACTTATTAATTGGCTCTCTTGAACTAAATATTGTACCCTTTCTTGTAAATAATTTGTATTAATATATTTGTTAGCAGCATATATATCTTGCCGACTAACCCTAAAAAAAAAAAAAACTAAATTGTACCTTTTGAGCTAAGCATTGATGGATGAGTTCAGTTAATTGGGGTGGTTTTGGCTCTGTTTTTCTGATGCAGATTTCAGACAGCAGATCATGCAGCTCCTTTATTGAAACAATTCCGCTTGCTTGATGATCACCGGCACTGCCATTTCCACCTACATGACTTGTCTGGCTGCTACGGTGCATCGGCAACTGCAGTGCGTGAGCCCTATTAGCCACATGAAAAAATGGGTCAATTGGTTGCTTCATGTTGTCTCTTGCCAGGACCTTTTGAAGAGAACCCATCATTTTTAAAATGTAGGGAACATAAGGAAATCATACATATAAGGGAAAATATGATGCAAGGACAGAGTCAGATCTGTTTTTCATTTGTTTTGAATTACTAAATCAAGACCATTTTTAAGGGAAATAAATGTGGTATGTTATTATAAGATCATATCTCAATTAGCTAGTATGGGGCAGGTGGTTACAAAATCAATATGATTTTCCTCTTACCAATTATCACGGGCTTCTTTTTCTTTTTTATAGTATCTAAGTAGCAAATTAATTACTAAATCAAAATTCACAAGCTTAATTTCTAGAGGCCTAAAATCTACTGGCTGGTTTTTCTCCCTTCTTACTTACCTCTTCCAATACATAGTTCCCAATGCACACGCGAGCACAGCACCAGCTCCCACCACAGCCACTCGAGCAGCACCAGGAGGTGGCCCAACCTCGGCTTGTAATGCTGGTAAGCGTACGCTAGAATGCACCAGAACAGTTTTATGATGGCGCATTGCCGGAAAATGCTGGGTTGGGAGACAGAGATTGGCTTCCATTTTAATATTTTTGTTTTGTTTTGTTTGCCTATGGAACTGTTAGTCACTATTAGTGGTTTTGCCTTGTTTTTCCTTTTTTTTTTTCTACTTTTAGCTGTTATCTTATGTTTACTTTTCCTTTAGTAGTAGCAAGGTATCGAATTGTCCTTTTAAAGGGGCCCTTTTTGTTTTCAGGAGAGGCTCTTTTGAACGCATAGAGATGTGAGCTAGCAAGTAAGGTATATATCTTAGTTCTTTGCTGCCCTTCATAGAGAGCTTCAGATCATCAATTTTGTTGGTGTCATTGTGTTAAAGCTAGATTGGATATTATTTCATCCCAGCTCCACAGGGGACACATTATACCTTTTTGGGGTTGTCTACAGTGCAGCACAGTGATTTTGACTGTAGTGCAACAAAATTAAAATGAATCACAGTCGTTAATTTTATTTGTCTGAATGGTTCGGATTAAATAGTTAATTTAACTTTCATTATCCTATCTGACGTTAAATTAAACAGAGTATTTTTTCGGAAGGGTAAAATAGTCAGTAAATTTCTTATTTTTTTACCCTCCCGTCTACGTCTCCTGCTCTTCTCCTCCTCTCCTCCGCTTCTCTCTTCCTTGCCGCCTCTGCCTTCACCATTGTCTTGTGTTGGATTTCGCCGCTCCCTCTCTAAACTCCACTCTCTAAAATCCTAGGTCCTCCACGCCACCTCTCTTCTGCTCCAACCCCACCCTCTCCACTCCAACTTGACACTTTCCTTCACAAATCGCTCTCTCCATGCAGGGCACTACCGCATCGCGACAGATGGAAGTGTCTTCTTTTACTCACACCGGCGAAAACGCAGGTTTATCTGCTTTCTCGTCTCTAATTCTCGATTTTACTAACCTAAGTCTCAATTCTTTTTTATTTGTATTTTTCAGATTTTGATGAAATAGATACGAGGGAACTCAGTCCTTGCACTGAGCTGAGAAAATCAAAGCTTAGTCTCAATTTAATGTCTACTTCCACTCGATCTTCCCCAAACTGCATTTCTGGTATATCCAAATCAAAAATTTTGAGTCCCGCTAGTATAATTCGAGTCAAGTTGGTACAAGTATATGATGTCTTGTGCTTTGTTTTAAATCAAACTTGCAAGCCTCTAATTATATAGGTCCCAGTAACGGATTTGAAAAATTAAAGAACAATATAGGTCCCACAATTCATGGAAAAGAAAATGAAAAAAATTCAATGATTTTTTACACCAGCAAAAGAGCAAATGTGGATTGGGGCAATTAAAACTTCTTGTACTATTCATTTCTGTTTTGTGACATACTAGTAAATTTTGAGCCTTAGCATATACTGGTAAATAGAGAGAGAATGTCAGAGGCACAACAACAATGCTACCAATTCACCCATCTTTGTTCGCTATTCAGAGGCATAGAAGGACATAATACGGAAGTCCTGGGATGAATACTTTAATGTCTAGTGGATAATGTGCTCTGCATCCAGGTATGGTTTTAACTAGTTTGTAATTCAACTGCATGACTTGGGGGGTAATTTGAACTAAATGTGATGGTGCTCATTGAAGAACACTGCACAATGCAACTTTAGTTTGAGCAAAATCAGGTCACAACTGCACAGTTGTAGGTATATGGCACTTGATTGCATAAATGATGCACAATTAAGAGGGCAATTTGAGCTATTATGGAGAATAATTATGAGAAATAACGCCAAATGGACTGTCACAACAGACAAGTTATCAAGTACTGCACAACTTGAATGATAATTTAAGGTTTAAGAAAACCTATGTTTGATAGAAACTTATTTGCACAATTGAACAATAAATGGGGTTTAATAGCATAAAAGATGCTAAGTTTTAGTACCACTGCAGAAAGCAAACTGGTGCCCTACAATACTTCTTGCTTGCTAATTAGCAGTTATTTGTCAGAAAATTATTGCAAACTCTGAAATATTTACAAAAGAAGCTGAAGCAGCTGACTTAATTCAACTCAGATAGCGGTATGAATTCCAATGTAAGTACTTTAAAGTTAGATATTATTTTATTGTTGATTATTGAAAGGGTGTGACATGCCAAATGTTGATCATAGAATTTACTGGGTTTTAACTTATATTGAACCATTTTAAAGTTTCAAAATAAAGATATGGATATGTAGTACGGACCAAAGTGCATTATGAATAGTACCATAGCCTCACTCTTGTGCATTTTATGGTGCTAACCGGTACTGTCTTTTTTTGTTGTTGTTATATCAACATGACACAGGGAGATATTTGTGGACACATTTATGCTTCAAATTGCAATACAGTATAATCACCGAAATAGAAGGGATACACATGTGAGGCAAATTAAGATATATGGCCCCGGCCGTAAGTCCCTTTCTGAACTCATTTGGCACATTACCAGCACATACCATTTTCTTATTGGCATTCTCTAGTTGGTATTTAAAGTTGTCTCATAATCTCTTTCAATTTATTTTTGGCATTAATTTTGCAAATTTTATACTGAAATACTGTTAACTGTTAAGAGTTCTAATCCGGTACTGGTGTACACCAATGGAAAAATATATATATAGAGTGACTAATGTGCATTCGTATGCATATGGCCCAATATGCATTCGTATGCATATGGTCCAATATGCATACAGTCCAAATTTGAAATTACAAAATCTAAAACGTCGATCTGAACCATTCATCTTGTTCTCCATATTAATATCTGCTTTGAGACCAAATTTTACATTTTTCTAAATTTTTTTACTATTTATTAAGTATTTTATCAAAATTGTTGATCCAACGATGGCTTAACAAAACAGTAAAATCAGCAGCCACCGTTGGATCAGTAATTTTAAAAAATGCTTAATAAATAGTAAACAAATTCCAAAAAATGTAAAATTTGGTCTTCAAGCACATTTCAATATGGAGAACACATCTAACGGTTCGGATCGGTCGTTTGGACTTTCAAAATGAAAATACAGCGTGGAGTACAAATGCTTGGTGAGTCATGGCTCACAAAGTCCATCTCTATACATATAGTTATATATATATATATAGAGGTTGGCTACTATGCTTATATAAGCATATCCCCACATATGCTTATAACTCATTTTTGTATTTCCAATGTCCAAATGGTCGATCTGAACCGTTCATCTTGTTCTCCATATTAATATGTGCTTGGAAACTAAATTTTACATTTTTCTGAATTTTTTTACTATTTGTTAAGCCACTTTGAAAATCGCTGATCCAATGGTGGCTGCACAAAACAGTAAAATCAGCAGTCACCGTTGGATTAATAATTTTCAAAGTGGCTTAATAAATAGTAAAAAAATTTAGAAAAATATAAAATTTAGTTTCCAAGCACATATTAATATGGAGAACAAGATGAACGGTTCAGATCGACCATTTGGACATTGGAATCACAGAAATGAGTTATAAGCATATGTGGGGATATGCTTATATAAGCATAGTAGCCAAACTCATATATATATATATATATATATATATATATATGGGGACTTGTACTAGTTGATCCCCAATTTGGTCTGTAAATTGGTCAATCTTATTATTTTTGGTGGTTTACATGGTAATTTAGGCTGTTAAGGAGATGAATTCATGCTTAAACATTGAGATATACCTAGAAATTTCCAAATCTAACACTATATTGTCATGGTGTGATAGAATAAGAATCTAAGCTACTTGTATAGTTTATTCCAGTAAAATCCTTATTTGCACTAATCTCTTTCTACACCTCTCTCTCTCTCTCCATCACAGGAACCCGGTGCCACATCAGTCATTTCATTTTACTTCTCAAGAGTTCCAGACTTATTCAACCATTAGGTAACTTCATTGCCATAAGCAAGGCCTCAGACTGTAAACAGGTTTTGGTTTGTTAAAATTAGTTTCTTTTTTTAAAATTTAAAATGATGGTGTTCTTTGATTTGGTGAGTCTTTGCTTGTAAAATGGAAAAATGATTGTAAAGCCATTGTAAGAAGAACTGTCATCTTAAAGTTTATTTGAACTTGTTTTTCTTTTTTCTTACTCCAGCTTTTTTTTTAGTTGGCGTTTCTTAATGTAATAGTTGGATAGAGAGTAAACAATTTTTGCTGATACTGGCGATTTTGTATTTATAGGGAAGTATTTTTATGTAAACTCATTGCTTTTGACGTTTGAAAAAAATTGACAATGCTCATTTTTCATTTGAAATTTGAATTTCAAATTATTCTTCCCAAAAAAAAACAAAAATTGGGGGCACGATGGAACACAAAAAGGTTAAATGTATCAATTAAGAGGAACAATATTCACACACGGATGCATCATGTGAAACAACATATAATACATGTATTCCATGAAAATGTGTAGACATCATAATATGCTAGAATCATGCTTGTGCAACTATATAGCTGTATACTAAAATTAATGAAATTTCCAAATGTCTAACTGAAAAAGCACTTCAATTTCCTCAAATTGTGTCCACTTGGAGGTAAACTTTGCGTTGATCTCAATTTTACATAATTTTTTTAATAATATTCTCCTCTGATGATATCATTCAAACGCTTCACCTCCTAATTTTACTGGTCAACAATGACCTTGACCACATCTACTATGGATATAACACCAACTACTCTTTTGTCTATCACTGGTACATGTCTGATGTGCTTATCTGCTCTCATTATACAAACAAACATCTTATTATGTCAAAATCAAGAATTGATTTCACAAATTATAGTTTAAAAGTAGAAGCATATTGATCAAGGTAATCAATCACCTTAGTAGTTAATTATATGAATGTACTGACACTGCATACTAGTTTTACAGGGATTATATTAGTATGCAATTTTTTTTTTTACATATCAGCAAAAGAAATTGAAATGAGACTTTTTTTTTATGACTTGCCTGACATTAACTCCATTGCTTTAAGAATCTTTGTATCAGAATTGACGGTAAACAAGTTTGTTCTGTAATTGATGAAGAGCATTGAATAAATGAGAATTCATGAATTTATGAAAAAAAAAGTGCTTAAAAAGGATAATTGATATTTTTTTATGTCCTCAGAGTTTACCTCATCAGTCATAATTATATAAGCTATTTTAAATACTTATATAAATTTAGTTTTTCAATTACTTACTTTAACAAAACCTAAAAAAATTAACTATTTTATTGTCTTTTATATTTTCTTCTTGGAACCAAATATTTCAAGAATTCAATTCATTTAAAAAAATAAGATCACATAAATTATTTGGACGTGACATTGTGAAATAAAAAAGAGAGATGAATTTGTTATATATCTCCATTCTATTATTAAGCACGTTGGGTGTCCGATCCGCCAACGACTACGTTTGAAAGATGAGATTTCAGATTTAATCTCAACCCTCCAATTACATAATTTGTCTTATTTGATTAAATACATATGTTTTATGTGTAGAAGTCTATATTTAGTTAGAAACATGTTTGCCACCAACAACTACTTGACCAATTAATCGACCTAAATGACTATTTTTTACAACACTGCTTTGAATAATACACAATATTAGGTTTATCTCTTTTTAGTTTGTGCAAATATCATATAGAGTATAATAATAAAAAATATTTTTATTCGAATCAAACTTTTTTAATGATGCAAAATATCAGTTTTCTTATTTTGTGAAAATATCCTAATTTTAATTTTGAGATTCGTGCAGAAAAAATTGAATGGTCCAGATTTTGCACAAATATTCTCAAACTTTGATATATCTGAGTGGATGCAAATTCGAAAAAGCATAGAGATCCAAATTCAAATCCCCTAAAGGGCCCCAATGTTTCAGTTTTAATTTGGACCGTCCGATCTTCTATAACACAATATTAGAGGGTCGCTTGCGTTCCATCACAGACAGGATTGGTCCTAATTTATGATCAAACGGTCCAGATCTAAACTAAAAAATTGAGTTACTTTAGAGAAATGAACTTCTCAATCCCTGTAGATAAAAGTTGCCAATGGGATGTGATCCCACGGATTGCTGACGTGGCTATAGAATCCCGCCTTCTAGGGGCTCTTGTTTCGTTTAACCTCCAAATTTCAAATCTGACTTTCTTCCGTTTCTCTTCCACTCTGATCGGAACCTCAAATCCCCCACCAAAACACGAAATGGAATTGACATCGTCTCAAATTCTTTGATCGGAATGTAATCAACGACGAGAAATGATTTCGCTCAACACGATTTGGATGGAAATTTTCGCCCCAAAATATTCTCGTCAAAATTGATGAGATTCGACAGGAATTGATTTGGTAAAAACTATTTTTTCTTTTTCCTTCTCGCGATACCCTTGTCTTGCAATCTTTCGCTCTTCTACCAGTTTTCAATCATAGCCAATGAGGAGGAAGAAGAGGGAGGGGGTCACCAGTGCGATTCAAACTTCAAGATCGCATGAGAACCTTCTAACCAGCTGGTATTGTTTTGTTAACCAGGTAGGAAATACTACTTCTAAGGTTTCTTATCCCTTAATATTTCTATTTAATTGATCAATCAGTGTCATTTACTTATGAATTTTTGTGATTTTAGAAAAATGATAAATGATTTTAAAGGTTATAGACTATTCATTGTCATTTTTAGGGTTTCCCATCTTATTACCTACTGGTACATTTAAGGGCGGATGAAGAATTTTGATCAGGATAGGACAATAAATTATTGAATCAGATTTAAATAGAGAGAGCATACTTGTATGGTAATTAGCAAGTCATCATACTTGTATGGTAACTAGATCATCTTTTGCTAGAGAGTTGTAACTAGATATCTCACATTGTCAGCTTATCTAAAGCTGGGTCAATTTTTTTTTCAATATCTATTCAGAATGCGGTGAGTCAGTATTATTATGATTTAAGATTTGTGCAGAAAGAATTTGAATGGCCCAGATTTTCCACAGATCAACTCAATGTCAAAGCATAATAATATACAAAACTTTGACATGGAGCTCAGATTGTCTCAGACGATGTGAATTCATTTTTTATGTCCAGGTGCTCCATGTCAAAGTTTAGAGCACATAAGAATTTTCAGTGGGTCTTAACTTCTCCAATGTTCTTCCCTAGTTTTTTTTGTTGCAGTTCTTGAACCATTCTTTACAAAGGTACAATTCGTTAGTACTATAGCTCTTAATACATGTAATTTCTCAGTCCATTTTATACTCGTTGAATGAAGTGCCTGAACTTTCATGTACCAAGTTGTGTTTTATCCATTATTCTCTTTGTTTATGCCTTGTAATGGCGTGTGTGATGAACCCCTTTCAGTTACAGGTTACTGGTATGGTTCTTTACCAGCGTGAAGAACTTAGTAAAATTGTGAAGTTGTTGAATTTTCTAGTAGTCTTTGTTTACTGGTACGGTTTTTGCAATGACACTATTACTATTTGAAAAATAAATATCTAATTAGTTCACCAAATCATTTCTATTACCTGTACAAGAGCAATAATTGAATTTATGATTTGTTTGTCAGATATGTATTTTGTGGCCTAACATGGCCTTCCCTCATGTGGTCTTTACAGATGGCAGAGATGAGATCAGGTGGAATGGGGTAATACTGGTGCTTACTCTTCTATTTCGATATATGAAGTTTTAATGGGGGTGGAAGGATAAAGTGGCATTTTGGAGTGTGTTGGTCTTGTAGAATTCCTCCTACAGTTCGTACATTTGCCAATATATTGTTGCACGAAAAAATTCTAACACATGAAAAGATGTTGGTAAGAAAGATTCCATGTTCATTGGATTGTGTATTGTGTCGGGCTTGCTCATTTGAGACAGCGCTTCACTTACTGTTTCTTTGTCTGTACATTGTGTGGTTTGACAAATAATCTCACAAGGGCATGGCTATAATTTAATGACACCATGGGGTACTCTTCCAGAGGTATGGTGTAAGTAATGGAATTTTATAAAAGCTCAGGGGGTTATTGGTAAAAGGAAGTACGCGGCTGTCTTCCTATGTGTTTGCTGGCACGTCTGGAAGCAAATGAATAGTGTGGTATTTGGAGGAAATAGCCCGGAACCGGTTGCATTGGCAAACCAAATTATGGGAGAATTATGTGTAGTTTTGATGTAAAATGATATTGGAGTAAGGATGCGGATGTACAACTTTTTATTGCAATATATTCAACCTGGCAGCACCTGTCAAGCATTTAAAAAAAAATAACATAATACGAGTAAAAGCTAATTTTGGAAGGAAATTTAAATGCCAGGAAGGAAAACAAAAATATTATGCTGCACTTAAAAATAAGGTAATGGAGTTAATATGAAACATAATTTGGGATAATATAACTTGTATTGATTTACCAGGCCATCTACACAAACATTTTAAGTATTTATAAAATTGATAACATGCCAGAACTGACACCAAAAACCAATGCAAATATACTGTACTATAATGATACTGTATCATTGACAACCAATTAACGACAAATATATTTGGTTCATTGTTTCGCTATATCAACATTTGAGGTTCGTATTTAGGTTTAAATTTGATTAGCACAGGCCTCTAATAAAAAACCAATATTAATTTCAAATCACAGCCATGGAATTCCATGAATAGAGGATGAACACAAGTTCAACAAATAATTATAGGTGCAAATACATTTACAGGTCACCTGATTTTCCAGTACCTAGTTATTAGTTAGAACTAACATAATAAGAAAATAGGAAAATAAAACACAAACATACAAATAAAAAAAAAATTTAAAAATGCAACAGGTTTTAAGTAATTGCTCTGTCCTCAGAAAATCTCGGGAGCTGGACTAGCGAATTGACACATGTCACCCCATCCATTCCCGTCCAGTCCTTGTTTGGATCAGTATCACCTCCACCACTATCTGTTACAGGAGCCACGTAGGATTGAACTGTGAAATTATGCGTCAAGGCCGGCTCGGCATTTTGCACTTCAGTGGTGTCAGTGGGACTATCCAGGCTTTGACTATTGTCAGCAGGAGACATCAAAAAAACAAATGAAATACTATATTTTTTTTAAGGTTTGGAGGAGGGGACAGTACTTTTTTAGTAAATTTTGGCAATAAGTTCCAGCACACCAGGGTCTTCAAGGATAACTATGACCAGTGTTATAAAATGCAGTTTCTATGCGGTATGCGGAAGGTCACCGCATACCGCATATACGGTATGCGGCCGCATATGCGGATTTTTATGCGGATTTATATATGCGGATTTTAAAATAAAAATTCATATATATTTTGAAGCATAATCTCACAACAGGAATAAGAATACACATGTTTGTAGATATAAAAATACACAACAACAAGGTAATAAAAGCATATATATTTTAAAATCTACTAATTCAAAAGTTTTATAACAATAATTTTATGCGGATCATATGCGGTTCATATGCAGATCATATGCGGATAATATGCAGTATATGCGGTTCATATGCGGTTTATATGCGGTATATGGATCATATGCGGTTTATATGCGGATCATATGCGGTTCATATGCGGTTCATATGCGGATCATATGCGGTATATGCGGTTCATATGCGGTTCATATGCGAATCATATGCGGTATATGGCATATGCGGTTCATATGCGGTATGCGGTCAAAATTATGCGGCCGCATAGACCGCATTTTGTTACACTGACTATGACAGTTTGAATAATCGCCTCCTGCAGTAAAATTAAAATAAATTTAACAAAAGGTTATCAAATTTACTATTCCTCAAGTCAGTGAGAATTGCGACATCACAACAGATACCAAACAAGAATTTTCAAGACACAATCTATAATCTATATTCTCACTAAAGTCTTTTAATATAAAAACTAAGATGCATACCTTCACAAGTCTTTATCCACAAAAGTGATGCATACAAAAATGAGATATATATTTGTTTAGTTCAGAAGTTCAGACTTAATTTAGATTCAGGAACTTCATAAAATAAGCACATTAATTCCTCTAAAAGGGTCAATTTGCTAGTAACCCAAAAATGTACAGAATAAGTCTTTTAAAGTTTGAAAATTTAACGAAAAAATCCTTAGAAAATTATAGCAGAATATATCAGAAAATCAAAATGCACTGGTAATATTCAGTTCCAGTAAATTGTAAAGAGGTGACATAGGCTACACACAAAGGAAAACAATTTGGGTACAAATTTCAAAAGGAAAACAAGTTTCATAAGCAATCGAAGAAACATAGTGTGAGAGAACTAAATTTCAAAAGACCTACTTGAACCAAGAAGTCAATAATAAGATAATGTAGTCACTAATTTGTTACAAAAATCAAGGCTGTACTTGTTCTAATTCTGGTTCACTCAGTTTTACCTTATTGATCAGCTCTTGAATTACTGGATCTTTGACCCCATTGTTAATCAATTGCCTCTGTACAAACCAGCAAGTAGCTATTCCCTTTTGAGAAATGGTGCTACAAATCGACATCGCTGGCCCTCAAATAAAAGTAAGCTGTGAAAAGCTCAAGTTATTTTTTATTATTCTTTTATTTTTGGGTGTGAGATCAGCATGCTAGCTATATCCAAGAGACTTAAAAAATAGTATTCATGAATTTGAAACCATACAATTTAGGGAGTATGTCCTCGTAGACAATTGACGGCGTATTTGAAACCAGCACAATTTGATTAGGAAACAGATTTGAAATAGAAACGAACCATAGTAAAGACGCTTTCGTCTCTGGCGTGCTTAAGCATATGAATTCCTCCCTGAAATTAAAATTGAAGAACAACAAAAGCAGATCATGTCAAAATCGTAATCTATACATATGGTAACGCTCAAATGTGAAATAAAGCCTCAATTGAACTTCAGTTCGGTGTAATTAGCCATTGATCATATACACTTTCATCAGCTAACAATGGTGTGAAAAACTAGGCCTAAAAATCCTACATATAAAATAGGTTACCTCTCAGCTAGAAAGCACAACGCCTTGTCGGAGCAGTGCCTCACTCTGACCTCCTTTAATCCACCATCGGACCACTCAGCAACCGATCGTATCATTGAATCAACCCGGCGTTGGAATGCCGGGGTCCACCACGCAGCAGCATCGGGTCGACTAGAGAGGGAGAGAGGCGTAGGAAGAAATTGCATCTGGGTGCTTAAGAGATGGAGAAAGGCGTCGTGGGGGTCTCCTCTTGGGCGATCGACAATGGTGAAGGAGGCGGAGGCAGCAAGGACGAGAGAGAAGCGAAGGGAGAGGAGCAGGAAACGGAGACGAAGGGTAAGAAAATAAAAGTACAAAATGACTATTTTACCCTTTCTAAAAAAAATTCGGAATAAATTAACATCAGATGCAATTATTAAGCTATCTAATCTGAACCGTTCAATAGATGAAATCAACGATTGAGATTTCATTTTGATTTTGCTGCACTACAATCAAAATCACTTTGATGCACTGTAGACATCCCCTACCTTTTTTCCTTTAAGCGGAATAACAGGAAAAAATTCTGTAACCAATAAAAGGTTGGGTTACAACCCTGGTAACGAAAATTCTCAACAATCTGAATCGTTCAACATTATTATTACATGAAAAAATATATTTGAAGACAAATTTTATATTTTTGAAAATTTTTTACTATTTTTTTTTGTATGTAAAAAATCACTACCTTGCGATGGTCAAAAAAATTTAGATCAAGTGATTTTTTATTATCTCAAAAAATAATAAAAATATTTTTAAAATATAAAATTTAATCAACAAGTATATAATAATATTGAGCAATTGATTATTTAAATTTTAAAAACTGACATATTAATCTAATACACAGAAATCCATGCATTGTGCATTGCAATGCAAAGTAACATAGCCTCTCACTCAAATAATAAAATCAAAGGTTGACACATGTTTTCATCCAAAAGTTGTTGGAAATCCAAAACCCCGTATTGGTCCAATAGATGGGTCAGAAAAATACTCAAGCCCATAATACCAGCCCAATAATGAAGAAGCCGATGCATGAGCTAATATATATGCTATTGACTGATTTAGGTAAGAGTAGGTGTAGGAGCGAAATTGGGCCTGGGTACACATCAATTTGGTTGTTTGTTTTCCAAAAAAGTTCAACGAATTAGTCAACAACTCAATGATGACCCCAGATTCCTGGAGGAAATCTTATCTTTCGTTTGAAATCGTTTCTCAAGTTGTCAGTTAATGAACCAATCTTATCAGTCATTACAGCGGAGCGGTTTCATATATATATCGGACCTGTTTAGATGGAGGAATACAGCTAGCAGAACCAGAGAATAAGAATAGCGATGCCTAAATATTTGACGGAACTTTCACATTATTTCTGTAACAAATTAATCTATTTTAATATTTTTGGAAACAGTACGCTACTCTACTCTGCTATTTTTCAGCCCGAATACTCGTTGAATGGTATTAAATATTAATATTTAAACCATCAGGACTGATCATGTGGCAATAAGAATATAGAAAGAGAATTTTTTGTCTGGGCGTGCGTATTTCAACAAGATTCGCGTGCATTAGTGTCCAAATATCTTTGAAGAAACTAACATAAAGAGCTGTCTTTTGACTAGTTTATACTTTATACATCATACAAGTTGTAGCTAGTAGACAAACAACTCTAGGAGGGATTAGTAATTATTAGTTTCTAATCCACACCTTATCCGGAAACTTTTAAGCGTATTTTCATTACTAACCTAAATTTTTATTAATACCACTCTCCAAAAAAATTATGGAGAATTCGAAAAATACCATAGTCTAAAAATGCAGTGTAATATACTGATATTTAGATTTTTGGAGTGCCTCCAATTCAATCTGCAGCTCTTCAAGAATGGAGTTGTTGATTGAATTGGAGGCTCTGGTATTTTTCGAATTTCTCAATTTCAGTAGTATTTTGATTTATTTTGTTTAAATGCTATTAATACACATTTTGACATTACTAATCATAAAAAAATTGTTATTTTAATAATTTAGTTATTTTTATTTTATAATTTTAAATTTTGCTGGCATGACAAAAGACGTCTAAATTAGGAAAACAAAAAAGAGCAATCATTTTTTCTAATCTTGATAAGAAATCTCTAATCATATTTTGAATCTACAATATTTCACAGAGAGAATATTGTTTTGGTTATTTGATCAAATGTTGATTTTCAAAATAATTATAAAAAATTATGTGACATTTTAAGACAAATTACTAAATTAACAAATACTATAAATTACAAGTGACTCAGTCATAATTTATAGTTTGTTTATCACTGCAGGACGCTCACTGCACTACACAAATTACCAATACATTTGTAGAGAGATTTTTAAGATTAAAGCTACACAATTTTCAAACAATCAGACGATTAAAATGTTATCTTAGAACATATCGCATGACATAAAATTCTAAGTCTTAGAAGATTAACATCCGCTGTTTTTTTAAGCGAAAAGTAGCAGAACCTGCTATTCCTTTTTCTCTTTATCTCTTTATTCAGGGTGCGTTTGGATGCACTCTAGAATAGCGAGAATAGCTACTGTTGAGAATAGCAAATAAGAATAGCATGGTAAGAGAATAGTGCTAACTCAAGCTATTCGAAATAGCTAAAATGTTGTTTGGATGCACTCTTTGGAATAGAGCCGCTATTCTTTGGATGCATTCTTTGCAACAAATGCTATTCCTACTTTTTGTTGGAACAATGAGAATAACAAGAACAGCGCTATTCTCGCTGTTCCAAATAGCAATTGAGTATATTTGGATGGATCAGAACAGCGCTATTCGAAATAGCTAACTATTCTCGCTATTCTCAGTACATCCAAACGCACTCAATTACATACTTCTGAGAAGTAAAAAGTCTTCTAAGTACTTGAAAAATCGTTGTCATGCATGATGTGTACTTTTCTCTAACTATCTAGTGAAAGTTATTTTCAAATTTTGAATTGTATGTCTAAATCGAATTAAATCCCTCACTGTGTCTCTGTAACTATTTCACCTAAAAAATCCGAATAAGACTGAAGGAGGATATATTATATAAGTCAACTCCCAAGTCCAAACCTTGCTCAATCAATGAAAGTTGTATTTTTAAAATAAATGGAATCATGGGCTGGTCTCCTACTACAACTCAGATTTTCTGTAGCCCAAGTTTTGTACACAACTTAGAGTCTCTCAGGAATTGGAGGATTGGCATAATTTTAAATTAGTGTTCTAAATAACGTGCTATAGCGACGCAATAGCATCACTATAGCATTTTCGGACCTTAAACGCTACGCTATGAGATAAAAGTGTGCTATTTTAGCTACGATCACTGTACCAGTAATAGCGGTCCGCTATTTGCGCTAAACGCTACGCGCTATAGCGCACACTATGCTACATAGACTTTTATATAAGCCTAAACTGAAAATTTATTTTAAACATCATTTTTTTCAAGATTCAGATTTATTTTGTTTTTAGATAGAAAAAAAATAGATAATTTATTCCATGATGCCTAGGTTTTTTAATAGAAAAGAATAATAGTTTATGCCCTGGTGCTTAGGTTATTTGAATAAAAAAAGATAGATAGTTTATGATATTATTAGTGATATTTTGAATAGTATTTGGATTTTATACTGGTTAAATATGAATATTATAATTCCGTAATAAATTTTGTATTACTTATTGCTTTATGAGATTTTAGATAGTTTTTTTTTTGTAGTCTTTTCGCTATGACGCAATAATCGTTATTTAAAACTTTATTTTAAACATAAACTAAATGAAAATGTGACACACCAACAGGATATGATTTATTTGTTCAGCTCATAGATGATCCTTAGTTTTGTTTTGCAGTTGCACTAGTGGCCTAGTGGGTGTTAGACAGGACAAAATGTGAATAAATTATCTCCAATTTGTCCCTTGACAGGTTGATTGAACTATAGCAATAGCACTCTTCGCAAAATTAATGCTCAAACCCAACATTTTGGTATAGAGTCTAAGCAAAATCTTAAACGAAGCAATCGTTGTGACATCTGCATTAAACTGGATTAGACCATCATTTTATTCTAATGTCTTAAGAGGTAGATAATGCTTCAGGGTTGAAGGCTATGTGTAACCATGAAATAGGTTGCGTTGAAGTCTTCACTTCAGGATTCAAATCTTTTGATAATGGTACTAATTAAATTAGTATTTTTACCGTGAAAGTTATAAGTTCGTATTCGTTTTTGCTACTAGTTAATAGGTTGTTTGGAAGAATCTAAGTTCTAGTGGCAAAGATGGTGTTTTTAGAATTAATTTTTTATTTAGCGATAAAAGATATATATTTTCTGTGTTAATGATTACAGGATGGAAATCCGAATGAATTTTTTTTATTTTTTAAATTATTGATCTCCTGAAACCTTCAAAAAAATTATTGATCTCCTGAATACAATCATAAATATTGTTTAAAATGCTAATGCACTTGATCTAATTAAATTTTAATTTTTAAATATACATCTTATTCATAGAAAATTTATAGATTATTTGTTCGAGCTCTAAATTAGAACGTGATATCACGTTAATGTAAATAAACTCTTTCACAATTAAGCTAAACCTTAATTACACATTTATACAGGTTCGATCCGAATTTTCGTACCTGCAACTTTCAATTCGAAAAATATTATCTTTTACCACTAGATGAATAACCTAATCTCACATACACTATTATTTTAAGTGATAGTTTTATACTAACTTTTATTTTGTATAATTGTTTGTGCTAAATTAAAACTTAACATAAATAAATTAAGACGTATGGATGACCCATTGCGCACGATTATTGATGAACAATAACCCGCCACACAGATTGTTGTATCTTTTAATGTCACATAAAGTTGAGCTCGGTCTCTATATATATAGGAGGGGACTAGCTAGATTCAGTTACAACTTACAAGTCACAGTAACTCGTTTCGGCAACGTTCAACGATTCAATCCTTAGTCCAATCCAATCATCTAAAGATTTGTTTTGGATAATTCCAAATAAAATTATCACCACTTATTCCATTAATTACAGATAAAATAATTCTCGGTTCTCCCTTCCAACTCCAAGGCCACATGCAAATTATTGGGTTTGCCAATTACGAGTCACGTGCTGCAGCCTGAGACGAATTCGTATCCTCTGCATTAACACAAAAAGGAATCTTTTGAGTTAATACATCTGTCCCGTCCCATTAACTTTAAGATTCGTGCAAATTAAATCCGCACTAATATTGAAGACTCCTATATTTTAGGCGGAGCTGAATGGGCTCCGTTTACAATCGAACGGTCCATATCTATTAACTCAAAAGAGCATCTTTTGAGTTAATGCAGACGATGTGGACTCGCCTGAGACGAGCTTAATTTGGAGGCTTGGAGCTCTTTAGAAAATATTTAGCGTTATGTTATGGACTAAAAATGAAGTACTTGTGTAATTAACATAAATATTTACTGAAATTTTCTGATTAGTCCCTCAAAATTTTCAATTTTGCAATTACAAGTTTTTTTGTCAAAAAAGAAAAGGTGATTTAATTGTGTAAAATAATTATCTTTCCAATATATTTAGTCAACAAGTAGTATTGCAACAGATTTCCAAGTGGGATCACACTTATCCATCCATATTTTGGAATCTTTGAAAATAGAGGAATCAGCATGCTTCTTCTGGATTAAGACAATTTAGGATTCTGAGTCCTGTAATTAAAGGGAAATTAACGATGTGGAGAGAGCTAGACCGATGATGTGTTATCTTTTCCTTTCTGTAAACATGTAAACTATTTTTTTTCTTAGACAAGACGAATTACTAAAAAAAAAAAAGTTGGTTAAGTTTCTGTAAATGAATTGAGGATGTGCAATTAGACTAGATGACTCAAATTATATATTAGTGTTGCTTGTAAATTGGCAACACATGTTTTGGACAACTTCTGTGTTTTATACATTGTGCAATATTTTTTGGATCATGTTACATATGAGGCCGATATTCTTAATAATATCATTTCAAAAAAAATAATAAAAAATCAAAACACTACTAAATTTTTTATATTACAATGCATTTTTGGAGTTTTTCTGCTGTCCCCAAGAATAAAGTCGCATATTAAATTGGAAGTCCTGGTATTTTTCGAATTCCTCATAATTTGTGGTTATTTTTTTACAGTGGTATTAATAAAAATTCCGGCAGATGAGCTAACTCTGCACGTTTTATTATTACATCTAATTTTTTTTCTTTACATTTATTTAATATCTTAAAAAAAAAATGGAGGCATTTTGAACCCTTCTCCTTAAAAAAAATTCAAGCTAACTAATTAAAATTGTAGATTCGTTATTTCTTTCTTAAATAATACTTGTATCATGTTTGAACCAACTTAATAAACATTTAACTTCTAACAAATGACTAAAAAAATTTAACAAAAGGTTTTTTTATTGACTTTATTGTAGAAGATGAATCATTTTTTTAAATTGATTCAAATGTTATACACGATATCTCTAAATATTAATGTATCCGGAATTTTATTTTTAAAAATTGATTAAAATTTACAAGATATCATATAAAATTATCCATGATTCAATAATTTAAGTGCAGATGGGTTTGACGTGTCAATGATTTGGAGCAAAAAATGTGCCTAAAGTTTTAAACAGAGGGAGAATAAATGCAAATCAAGGGCATTCAATCAAACTCTAGAATCATAAGGGGCATAAGTGCAAAAGAGTCACTTCAAATCTATATTAGGAGCAGTACCAGTAACTCTTCTTGCAGAAGCAGATCAACTGACAGCACACCAAGTTACCAACCAACATCAATGGATCAGCCAAAATCCACTGACAACCCTCCAAAAGGAGAAAATACCAAAAGCTATTGGAGGTGCAGCAAACAGGACTTCTTCCCAGAGAAATCCTTCCAGAGCTGGGCAGCGTACCGGTCTGCCTTGCGAGAGACTCCGTTGCGGGTCAGGGACCGGTTTGTAGGTCGGTCTGACGATGCAGCCGAACTAGGAGCGGTCAGGAAAAGGAGTGAGAATGACATGAAACGGTGCCTGACATGGTGGGATCTCACGTGGTTCGGATTCGGGTCGGTTATTGGAGCCGGTATATTTGTTCTTACTGGGCAGGAGGCTCATGACCATGCTGGACCTGCTATTGTTCTCTCTTATGTTGCATCCGGTTAGTGTTAATTAACAAGTTTTCTCTCTAGTAATTGGGATCAGAAATTCATATGTAGAATTGCTTTCATTATATTTATTTTAATAATTTATATAGTTGTTGTTCTTAACTAAATCAGCTCTTCTTCAAATGAAAATGGTGAAGTTAATTTGTTGAGTATCCTAATTCAAGGACTACTTCATTCTGACAAATAAAGAAAAAAGTTTTTTATAAAGAGTTTCTCAAGGCAGTACACACAAACAAACAGAAGTGAAGAAAGATATTTCTTGTGAGATAAATACAAATTTTTAAAACTTTTTAAGATAACAACTCAACAAGTTGTTTTCTGTCACTTTGTGGTTTCCACTTTTGACTTGGAAGAAAATTTAATTTTCTAACTTAACCTATTTCACACACACACACAAACAATTAATTGATTATTTCCAATTTATCACATGCAGGGATCTCAGCCATGCTTTCAGTATTCTGCTACACTGAATTTGCTGTAGAAATCCCTGTTGCTGGTGGCTCCTTCGCTTACCTCCGAGTTGAACTAGGTGATTTCGCGGCATTCATTGCCGCTGCAAATTTAATTCTTGAAAGCATAATTGGTGCAGCAGCAGTTGCACGATCGTGGACCTCCTACCTCACCACACTCTTAAACCGGCCACCAAACTCGTTGCGAATCCACACAAACCTGGCTGAGAATTACAATCTCTTAGACCCGATTGCAGTTGTGGTACTCATAGCCACCTCCACCATTGCAATAATTAGCGCCAAAAAAACCTCATACATCAATTGGATCGCATCAGTCATCCACTCGGTTATAATAATGTTCATCATAGTTGCCGGTTTCGCCCATGCTAACCCTAGCAATCTCTCTCCTTTCCTTCCATATGGTGTGAAAGGTGTGTTTCAAGCGGCTGCTATAGTGTACTTCGCTTATGGTGGATTTGATAATATCGCCACAATGGCAGAAGAGACCCGAAACCCATCAAAGGATATACCATTAGGGTTGCTCGGTTCAATGTCGATTATCACAGTGGTCTATTGCCTCATGGCCTTGGCCCTCAGCATGATGCAAAAGTATTACAATATAGACCGCGGTGCGGCTTATTCCATGGCTTTCAAGGATGTCGGCATGAAGTGGGCCCAATATCTGGTTGCACTTGGTGCCTTGAAAGGGATGACCTCGGTACTATTGGTTGGAGCCCTCGGTCAGGCACGGTACACAACACATATTGCAAGGAGCCACATTATCCCACCAATTTTCGCTTTAGTGCACCCCAAAACTGGCACGCCCATATATGCAACTATGCTCCTTACCGTAGCAAGTGCGTGTATCGGTTTATTCTCTGGCCTTGATGTACTTGCAAGTCTTCTCTCAATAAGCACTCTTTTTATTTTTATGATGATGGCCACGGCACTTATCGTACGAAGATACTACCAACGAGGCGTATCGACTAAACCTCATATGCTGAAACTTGTCGCATTTTTGTTAATCATTATCGCATCGTCAATGGCCACGTCAGCTTATTGGGGACTGAGTCAGCAAGGGTGGGCTGGTTATGTTGTGACCGTACCATTGTGGTTTGCCGGTACACTCGGGATTCAGCTGTTCCTGCCACAATGCAGGACACCAAAGGTTTGGGGGGTACCTTTTGTACCATGGTTTCCTTCACTGTCTATTGCTACAAATTTGTTCCTTATGGGGTCTCTGGGCTCTGAAGCATTTGTCAGATTTGGGATCTGCACTGGGGTGATGCTTATTTATTATTTATTGTTTGGGCTTCATGCAACCTATGATATAGCTCATGATAATTGTGAGGAAACTGAAGGGTTGCATATTGAAAAGGTTTCAGATATGGAGAAAGCTGCAGTGAAGGGGTAATTTGAATTTCTACTTGTTTAGTTGTGTTAGCTAAATGCCAATGAATGTTGATCTTGCCAGAATCTTAAATAAAATCTAAATATGTACAGCTTAATTACATTTATCCTTACAATTCTAAATGTAATGTTTTCTGTCATATAAAATATTTTACAAAATTGCTGATTTTTTACCATGGAATTTTGTACCTATTTTAAATAGTAAACAAATTAAAAAAAATAAAATTTAATCTCCAAACACATTTTAATATAGAGTTATGGATATCATGTTGAACTGTTTAAATTAACTGTTTCGTCTCCAAAAAATAACAACTTTACACATCTTAATAAAAATAACAAATTTACACATCTTAATAATACTAACAAAATTCCAAAAAAATTGTAAAATTTGGTCTCCAAGCACATTTTAATATGAAAATCATGTTGAACAATTCGGATCAGATGTTTGAACTTTTAAATTACAAAAATAACTTATAAACACATGATATCAAATTGTGTCACCATAAAATAGTATAATTGAATCTCTCCTCAATAAAAAAAAAGAAGAAAAAAAAAAAAGGGACCTCTTTAAAATTAAAGCTTCAATTTTAATCACCATTAGCTCAAACTACAAACGGGCCCAAAAATGGCCCAATGAAATATACACCTTCAGTTAGCAAGTCAGCAGACTCCATCAATATATCAGCTTTATAGGCTACTACATCTGTATAAGAATTGAAATTTGTTTTTTTTGCTCTCATTTATTTCATAATTTCCTTTTTGTTAGTCTTTTTTTCATGCCCCAATTTATATTTTGGGCTCTAATTCAAAGCCCAACATCAATCGAATTCCAATTCTGATGTTGTACCAAATCAAACCCCGTTGTTATTCTACTTGCTGTTTTAGAAAGCCCAAATAATATTTATTTATTTATTTAGGCTCTCTTTTTTTCAATTTCAATTTAAATAATTCAAAATTCATTTCTAATTACATCATTATTAATTTGTAAAATTAGGCTGTCGATCACATTCTTAATTAGAAAGCCTGTTTTACTGATTACCAAACTAAGGTTAATTACATGCTGACATCTCCAGTTTACTACCACTAAATTTCCCCTTTCATTACATTTTTTTTAAGGTCCATTTCATTCCATTTTTCTATTTTATTGTCATTTTATTTTGAACAATCCGGCGTTTCCAAATTTCTTTTAAAATTAAAAACCTTTTGCAACTAAGGCTCAAGTTTCTTTGTAGGTCTCCACTCTACAGAAATGCCAAAACCTTTATTAATATCATTTAAAAAAATTAATCAAAATATATCTGAAATTGAGAAATTTCTAAAATACCATGGATGCAAATTCAATCTGCGGCAGTGCGACTCCATTCTTGAGGCGCCGTAGATTGAATTGGAGCCCCCCCCGCTCACCCCCCTCCCCCCCCCAAAAAAAAAAAACTAAATATCAGTATATTACAGTGCATTTTTGTAATTTTTTTTTTTGGGCCCCCCAAGAATGATGCCGCAAATTCAATTGGCGGTCCTGATATTTTTGGAACCAAAAAATATGATTTTTTTTTTTTTTTTTTTTTTGGAATATGGTATACATAAAAATTTCGGTCAGAAATGAAAGCCAGCCGAGTAACAAATTTTTTTAATCAAACATGCACCAGCACCTTAGTCTTCTATATGAGACACCAACTTCATGATAATGATTTTACATTAATTGCTGATACCAAAATAAATTTGTTTTAAATATATTCAGATATATCAAGTGGTCCATTTGTATTGAAATCAAGTTGTCAACACTATTCATGCACCAGTCAAATCAGATATTATTTAGTCTAGAATTCAATAAACTTTTTGTTCCACTTGCCAATTGTCCTTTATTAATATCTGGCTAGCATATATATATATATGCTACTATGTATATTTCATTTCATAATCAATTGGACCAAAAAGAGAAGTAATGGGCCCAACGAATTAATGCAAAGCTATTTAATATCAATCCATGTCAAAGAAAAATTAAACACTAGAATTGTCAAGTGCACATTTTGCCATATAGACCCCTTGAGAAAGAGAAGTACGTGGCCTCAAGATCCACCATAATTGGCTATATATGTTCAAAATTACATATTTCCCCCCTCTAAAATACATAATATCATAATTGTCCTTATCATTTTGAAAACTCACAAATTTATCCATTTTACCGCATTTTATATTAAACCTCATTTTCAATTTATAAAAAACCCATTTGCCCTTTATTAAATATTAAATAAAAATATGTAGCATGTTTAAGAAAAACATCGATCTTATAATTGGTCGGTTTCCGAGAGAAAATAGTTCATTTATCTACTTTCAACGCTTACACAACTGTATACTTAAATGTTACTGTGCATGCTTCAGAAGTTAAAAAAATGACATATTTGCTCTTGAAAACCGACCAATTAGAGGATCGATTTTTTCTTAAACATGCTACATATTTTTTTAATAAAGGATAAAATGAGTTTAAATATAAAAGGCTATAAAATTAGTTAACTTGTGAGGTTTTGAAATTTAAAAGATTAAATATGATATTATGAATTTTAGAGGGAGAAATACAATAATTACGAAGTTTTTCAGGGGTATACATGAAATTTCCTCAATATTTTTTTTATGAGAATTGAATTCTTGTAACTGAGACGAGTTCTTTAATAATTAGATCATCACCACCTGCATTATTTAAGGGTAGGGGATCTATTAATTAACCTAATTTAGTAAGAAACATGATAATATAATTAAGGGTAGCATGCTATAACCTTTGAACCAATTGTCAAATTGCAAGCATGCAACCTACTTTTTCATGCTACTTGGTCAAAGGGCTATTCAACACAATAATACCACTCAGTACACACCTCATAGAGACATGGATCCATTATTGGTTACTTTTGTATCAACTTTTGGAGAAACATAAACTATGGTTGTTAATTGGGATTGATAGTAACGATTCGCTTCTTAAGAAGTGCTTCCTTACACGCCTAAGATTACTGTATTGCAAACGCACGGCGGGTCTAGATACACGATTAAAGACATGTACAACACAGCATGTTGTGTTAGACGTGTCATGTTAAACATGGTACAACACAGCATGTCGTGTTCTTAACTGTGTTGTATCTTAATTTTTTTGAAATCGGTATTGCTAAGTGCGACACGTCTAAATACAGACACAACACGGATATGCTACGGATACATCATGGCATGTCTAATTTTCGTAATTTTTAGGTTTTTTTTTTTCAAAATGTTGTTACAAAACACAAAATACTACAAAATCGGCACGGCACATCAAAACATGTTGTACCAAACCGTGTCGTGTTGTTTATATGTTTTGTTTATCTCTAACACTGTGTGACACACACTAGTAGAAAATATGGAATCAGGATCGGTTATATACGCATATTAGTATCGGAATACAACCGATCCTGATGAAGGCGATACTGATACTATACTAATCTTTTTTTTTTTTGTTGCAGAACCAACTTTAAAAAAAAAAAACACTATTAGAATCGTTTGTTTACAAACAACCGATCCTAATAGTATTTTGTTTTTTTCCAGAACCAACTTAAAAAAAAAAAACTATCAAGATCGGTTGTTTAAAACAACCGATCCTGATGTTATATTGGATCTAAAAAAAATATTTTTTTTATTTGGCCAGCTTCCATATATATTTGCTGACCAGCATAAATTTTTTATTTTATTTACCATTGATTTATTGGAGCTCAAAATCAATTAAGAACACAAAATAAAATTCATGAAACACAAAAAGAAGTACAATAGTTGAAGAAATTTGGTGCAATAGCAAAATAAAATTTAGCCACATATATGACACTCCCTCTTTTATCGTCTCCTCCAGTGCAAACTTCAGAATCTGAACAAATATTTATATCATTAATTGCTTGCTTGTGCATCTTCGATGCATGTATTATTTAAATTGAAAGACAAGGAAAACCTAGCTAGCATACCTCAAAGTGTACCTCTTCACCGCCGATGGAATAATCTCAAAAGGCCTTGCTCAAATGAAAAAAAAAAAAAAAAATTGAAACCATGAACTGTAATACTGCAATTTAGTGTAAATTAAAAATACAAAAGATGCTCAAATGTACATAAGAGATTTGAGGAAATAAATAATATGTACCTTAAGTATAATTTAAGGGCATAAGCCGAGGCATCATCCTTCATTTCATTCCTTGAACTTAGAAGAGATGGATGGCACATCCTTGTTAATTTTCATCTTCTTCGCCTTTTTTTGACTTGATCGAGACAGAGAGAGACAAAGATTGCTAAGTTGAGAGACGCCGGAGACAAAGAGAGAGAGACGAACGAGTTAAGAGGTGGGTTTGATTTTTGCAAAGTTGAAAATGAGAGATGCAAAATAAAAATAAGAACCCTAGAAGAGGGAGAGAATGGGACAGAGAGAGAGACGGAGGAGTTGAGAGGCGGGTTTGATTTTCGCTAAGTTGAAAATGAGAGGCGCGGAATGAAAATAAGAACCCTAGTGAGTTATCAGGATCGGTTTTTATAAACAACTGATCATGATAGTTGAACTATCAGGATCGATTTTTATAAACAACTGATCGTAAAACATTTTTTTTTTAAGTTGGCTCTGAAAAAAAAATGTTTTAGGATCGGTTATTTATAAAAAACCGATCTTGATAGTTGAACTATCAGGATCAGTTGTTTATAAAAATCGATTCTGATAGTATCAGGATCAGTTGTTTATAAAAACTGATCCTGATAGTCAACTATCAGGATCGGTTGTTTATAAAAACCGATCTGATTAACTATTAGGATCGATTTTGTTCAAAGAACCGATCCAGATAGATATTAGTATCGGTTGTTTCATATAATCGATCCAGATAGGCCGATCCTGATTCCTGTTTTTCCACTAGTGACAGTATATATGTTTAAAATTTTTGACTTGTTGGCACGGCACAACCTTGTTCTGAACACGATACGGCCGCAATACACTACATACGATGGATAATGTACAATGAAGAGGATCCAATAATAATAGATATTCTATTTTAATGTACAATGAAAAGGATCCAATAATAATAGATATTTTAATAGGAGTAAAGCTAGGGTGTGACATGCTCACCAAAAAAATTTGGTGAGCATAACTTCAAAAGTATATCAAATTGACGTCAAATGCCGAATCCAAACTATTGAAATCCATGTACTTCATGAGTGATGCATATATATGCAAAATTTTGAAAGTTTCGAGTTTATTTGCTACACGGTCAAGTGGTTAAAGAAATAATAAAAATTGAATATATAAAATAACTTATAAATTAACTTATAAAATGTTTATTTCTTTGACCACTTGACCATGACCATGTAGCAAATAAACTCGAAACTTTTAAAATTTTGCATGTATATGCATCACTCATGAAGTACATGGATTTCAATGATTTGGATTCGGCATATGGAATCGATTCGATAAACTTTTGGAGTTGTGCTCACCAAACCCTCTTGGGGAGCACATCACTCCCTAGCTTTACTCTTTTAATAGAATATTGAGAGTAGAATTAAAGTGTTCTTAAACTCACCAAGTCTCTTTATAAACTTTAACACCAAAATCAATCGAATTGATTTCAAATAACAAATTCAAATTGTTGAAATTGATCTACTTCACAAACAGTGCGTTCACATATCAATCTTGTTGAAACTGACATCTTGATTTTATACTAAATTAATTCAAAAAATAAGAAAACTAACATGTAAACATATACCACTCCTAAAATAGATGGATTTCAATTGTTTGAAATTAATTCGATTGATTTTTGAAATTAAGCTCACTAAAAATCTAATGAGCTTAAGAACAACCTAGTTCTACTCAATACTAGCAATGAATTACGAACTTTATAGTACTGATTGTTATTCAAATTCCAAAATAATAACAATGGAAGGAGCACTTAAACGGATTTGCCTTGTCTGACTCTTCCATCACTACTACAAAAAAACCCTTTTATATTGGTTAGAATCGCGTTCCGCCATCGGGGTCTGATTCGATGCATATCGCTCCGATAAGAAATGTAAATACACTGACATCGGCTCAAAACAAATGGAGTTAATCAATATACTATCGGCAGAGGTCGTTCGGTCATCGTGTGGGATGTACCCAATGTCATCACTTTTGTTTGGCAACCAATGGTAAGTGTGATTGACGGTGGGTCCCTGTGCATTCTATGGCATCGCTTGCATTTTTCTACCGATTGTAAATATCACATACAACATCGTTTTGACTTTTACTTACGTTGGTGTTATTGTCTTAGCTTTGCATTTTTTTTTTAATTTGAACTGTTGGTGATTTATATATATGTATATTTCAATTACGCCCCAATTAGGAGGCTGGCTAGCCTCCATTTGCTAGCCATTTTTTAAACTCATCATTTCAACCAACAATTTTAAACATGCATTCAACCAAATATATAAATATACAACATGCATAATGCATATTGTACCCAACAACAACATACATATCTGTAACATAACAACATTATAGATTACCAACAAGCCATATATATAATTAACTGTATATCATTAATTGTACCAGCTAAAATGTATATATCATCTCACAACAAGCCATTATATATAATTAACTGTATATCATTAATTGTACCAGTAGAAATGTATATATCA
Source organism: Carex sylvatica (assembly GCA_964058845.1). NCBI lineage: Eukaryota > Viridiplantae > Streptophyta > Magnoliopsida > Poales > Cyperaceae > Carex > Carex sylvatica. Next base: position 33,494 of record CAXKVR010000245.1, read on the forward strand.
TCTCACAACAAGTCATTATAATTATCATCAGCAAAGCTTTCACGCAATTATACCCACTAATTGTACCAACGATAAAAATGTACATTATATATGTGTACCAATAACTAACTGTTGTTCTCAATTACCACAAAAATGTACATCATATATGTGTACCTTCAATCAAACGTGCATTTGTCTAAGAGGTAAAACATGATCCAAGAAGTACTTGCACCATGTTGTACGAATCGCATGTAGATCGCTTTTCATGTACGGTGTATGGCTCAATTTGCTCTGCATGAACGAACTTCGAACATATTAACAACATATACATATATATAACAAATGAATCTGAAAACATGCATGATAGATAGATCAAAACAGGTGATTAATTGGCAAACCTTTGGAAAAGATCTAAAATAATTTTTGATGATGAACTCCATGTTCTTCATCACAAAATAGCCGCATTCCCAGTCTTTCGCTTGACAAGGACACTGAAATGTGTATTATTTTAAACATAATATAATTAGCACTGCAATTAGAAATTACAATAAATTAGAATGATAAACTCATATTGGAATATTTTCCTACCGCATAGTCTCTAGCATGCAGGCTGCTCCTCGTAGCCTGCTGCTCGTTTTTATTCCTTAATAAGTATTGCCGATGAGCCCTGAAAATAATACTAAAGGTCAGTATGCAGTACCTAGAAGTATATTAGATCGGTCTTTTGTATTTTAAATTATATACATGTATTTGAATTACTTTCTTAGTTATGTAATGAATAATACTTTCTTACTCAATGGTTACTACAATTGAAGCAATAAAAAAAATAATACAAACTTGTTAAAAACAGACAATAAATTACATGAGTATAATTAATTAACATCTTACTATTTGTGGTATGGTGCAAATATAATTTTTTTTTTCCTCATATTGTAAAAACGCATCAACTAAGAACTCCAAGACAGTTTTATTGTAATGGGTTATATATGTTTCACATATCAAATTTGGGTCCAGAAAAGCAATGTCATTATTATTTTTCTAAAATGAAGGAATTATTGATCTGCAATACATGAAAATAATAAGTTTTAAAATACAAGGAAAGAGTTAATTGCTGAAAGAATAAAAACTTTTAAAATTCAGAAGACTCACAATGTCCAGACTTGTAGAATAGAGACGTCATCCCTCCGTACGTCATCAGGTCATTGATATCTTGGAAACCCATTGACATTTGAAAGCCCTCAGTCCGCAACACTCCAGGTTCTATAGGGCAAAAGAATCCTGCTCCTCCATCCATTGGCACAGTATGATATCTATCAGGTAGCATTTGAAATTCAATCCCCAGTTCTTCCAACTTTGTCTGAGTGATAAGCGGTTCCCGACTGCCTATGGATGAAGAAGCCTTCTCCTTGACCATTTCAACGACCAAATCCTCGACCACCGTATTTGCCAAATCCATCAACCTGATCTATACACACACACACACACACACACAATGGATGTATCACTATCATAAGTTTTATAAAGAGAGTAAGCCAGTTTAATGTAGGTGTTGGGGTTTAGGCATTTCTATTTTCTAGATATGCCCTTGTTTCAGCCGTAACAAGCCCAAATTATTGTGTAATTTTGTAAGAAAAAGAAATTTGTGTTTATTGATTTTACCTCATCAGTATCCAACTATATCTCGTTCTTTGGCCATTTAATGCAATTTGTTATGGCATCACGGAGTAAAATGATATCATTTATAGCGTCCAAAACGAGAATTGGCATGAGATTATACATATCATTTGTCGAGATCACATGTACCAGCATGTCACCTGGTTTGAGAGATATCCCATTTAGCGCCTCATCAATACATTCATTGGCCGAGAAACACCCGGGTCTTAGCCAGAATCACTGGCCCAGCGATAAAGTTGACCGTCAAATTATAACTCCTCACCTCCTATAGAATGAATCATACACAAAAAGTAACCAAGTCCAAGGGTGTTATAATGATTCTGGTTACTTGTAAGGTAAAGAGATGTGGGCTTACTTGAATGAGGTCCAAGGGATCGACATCCGAATGTTGACTTGCTGCTTTTGACTTCACTGATTTGGATTTTTGCAACTGTAATATCCCTCGACGTGATACAAATCTTGAAATAATAAAGTACTCAATGTTATTTTTTCAGTAAGGTAACAGAGCACATAGATCAGTATATTAAATTCTCAAGAAAAAAAAAACTAAAATCCTAGCTAACAGAGCACACAGATCAGTGTTAAATCCCAAAAAAACCAAAAAAAAAAATCCAAAACTCTAGCTAACAGAGCACACAGATCAGTGTGTTAAATCTCAAAAAACCAAAAAAAATACCCAAAAACCTAAAGACGGATTTTACCTTGATGACATGCAACTTGCTAGTAGTGACGAATTTTTGCCAACCCCTCGGTATCGCGCTTTCCCTTTGCGCGAAGTCCTCCGCGCTGAAGAGTGAGGTAGTGATGACATGGCTGTCGGCCAAAAAAAAAATCAAAATAAGTTCTTAGTCTGAAAAAACCTACAAAGTTATAAACGGAGAGTAAAGGAGAGCAAACTTAACTTTAGTGACAGAGATCAGGAAGGGTGGTCGTCCAGTGTAAGTGAGAGAAAAAATCTAGGTTTTTTTAGACCTTTGGACTTCTCGCTGCGAAAAAAGAGAGATTTTTGAAAATATGTGAACTTGGAACGACATCTATACGGTACTGATCAAATAGTGCGGAGTTGGGCCATCGGTTCTATATCTCAACTGATGGTGCATGTAAGTAATGCAATATGTGCAATACGATGTTGATTCAAAACCTAGGGATCCGCACTTATTATGTGCAACAAGACTATAGTGCGTAATTGGTCCTAAGGTACTTGAATTTTTGAGTTTACATCTTGTTTGTTCTTTATGTAATTGCGTGATTTAATATTCGTGCTACCTCAGATGCAACAGTTGGATCTAAATTCAAACCATGTGTTGCTTGAAGAAGTTTTTGACTTTCTGAGATGGATGTCTAATCAACTTGAATTTCTCTAGACTCTTCGTCTTTCTCATTTACTCTCTCGTGTGGAATCCTTAGTTTCGTCTCGTGTGATCTATTCAACCGTGTATTACTCCTTAATTTCGCTATATTTCTCCTTATGTGGTCACCTCTTTCTTCCTCTCTTCTCACTTTTTTTCCTTTATGAGTGAGTGACTATATAAGTACTTTGTCGGACGACATACTTCGCAAGATCTTAGGGGTGCTCGACACTAAGGAGGCAGTGCTTACGACCATGCTGGCGAAGAGGTGGAGCAACCTTTGGACCTCTTTTCCCTTCCTGAACATCAATGCGAGGGGTTCTTTAGCCCCAATTTCCATTATGACGATCACTACTTTACTGCACAAGGTTAGAGGTGCTCATATTCTGAAGTTTCACCTCATGTGCCATCTACGCATGGTATGCACCTAGCTCGATCATTTTAATTTTACTATATACTGCGCATGCATGCATACATCAATGGATCCAAAATGCTCAATTGATGAACCCATTCATAAATTGATGTTGTGAAAAATAATTAAAAAGTTTCAATTGATATGCATGCCTGCACACATACATTACCAATTAAAAGATATGTTGTCGAAAATAATTAAAAAGTTTCAATTGATATGCCTGCACACATACATGATGACTAAGTCAAAGATCTGTATTTTGACTAAGTCAATTGATATGCATGCATGCACATATACATGATGACTAAGTCAAAGATCTGTGTTTTGACTAAGTCATCTGTGTTATGACAATTAGTTACTGTTAGATTGTTAATTATTTGTTTCAAGATCGATGTACACCACTAACTGTTAACAAATGATCAATCATATTGCAATACAATAAAATTATTGTATTATTAATTTTGTATATAATTTATTCTGACTTGTTTTGAATTGTAAAAATATATATATACTAGTATCGTGCCCGTGCGTTGCAACGGGACATATTATAATATTTAACATAGAGACAAATAATAAATAATAATAATAAAAATAACAACAAATGATTGTTTTAATACAATAATATTATTTGCATGTGAGTGCATACATAATTTTTTACAATACAAATGAAAAATATATACTAAATTTAAAATTTTAGATTGAATATCAGTACTCCAATCAAACTGTCTTCATTCTTATTATTCAATGTATCATTTTTATATTCTTTTATATCTAGAAATTTAAATTTACTTAGACATGTACGTACCATGATATAGTTAGAATTAAAATTAAATAGGCTTAAATTTACAGTGCTGCAATAAAAAAGCGATTGATGTTTACCTTTTTTGTTTTCCTTCAATTTTTTTTTTTTTTATCCTTACATCAATATATATAATCTAACAAATAAAAATGATATAAATTGGATTGCTATATTTGACATTGTGAGATGTACTATTTCCTAAATTGCCTTACAAATTCATTCACAGCGAAAAAAAAAGAATAACGATACTGAAAAAAAAAAGAATAAAAACAAATTTGCAATATTTTTCTGATTACAATATTTTCCGATCTTCGTTTCTTTCTATTTCCAATCTTTTTTCCATTCTTATACTAATCAAATTATTTATCTCCTTTGAGAAACTGTGCGCCACAAGAAAAAAATAATAAAAATCTGACAATATTAGCAACTATTTTTCAAGATAACAAATAGACACTTCTATATTTGTCCGTCATCAAAATATAATTAATTGTTAATGTCATTAAGCACATGAATTATGTGCCAATCAAAGCTGGAGAGATATGGTAACAAAAATTTAATGCTAATTTCATTTGTTCAATTCTTGATATTACGTGTGGCAATACGTGTTGCGAGTACATCCCTAACTAAATTTAGACTTCTACACGTAAAAAAGTTGCATTTAATAAAAAAAAACAGATAATTTGATTGAAGGGCTGATATTTAATCAAAAAATTAATCTTTAATCAGAACCGTTGGCGGATCAGGACATCTACATGCATAATATAAGAATGGAGATATATATATAGAGAGAGAGAGTTGGGCTAAAATGAGCCATGGCTTATTTCGCATTAGTGAGCCATTGCTCATTTTAGCCATTTTGGAAATTCAAACAACCGATCCGAACCGTTCATCTTGTTCTTCATATTGAAATGTGCTTGGAGACCAAATTTTATATTTTTTGGAATTTGTTTAATATTTATTAAGCATTTTTTAAAATTGCTGATCCAATGGTCCAGAAAATTTTACTGTTTTTACTGTTCACAGCAAAACAGCAATTTTTAAAAATGCTTAATAAATAGTAAAACAATTCCAAAAAATATAAAATTTGGTCTCCAAGCACATTTCAATATAGAGATCACATCTAACGGTTCAGATCGGTCGTTTGGACTTTCAAAATGAAAATAAGACGTAGAGTACAAACGCTTGGTGAGCCATAGCTCACCCAAGTCCATATATATATATATATATATATAGAGGTTGGCTACTATGCTTATATAAGCATATCCCCACATATGCTTATAACTCATTTTTATATTTTCAATGTCCAAATGGTCGATCGGAACCATTCATCTTGTTCTCCATATTAATATGTTCTTGGAGACCAAATTTTATATTTTTCTGAATTTGTTTACTATTTATTAAGTCACTTTGAAAATCACTGATCCAACGGTGGCTTAACAAAACAATAAAATTAGAAGCCACCGTTGGATCAGAGGTTTTCAAATTTGCTTAATAAATAGTAAAACAATTCAGAAAAATGTAAAATTTGGTCTGCAAGCACATTTCAATATATAGATCACATCTAACGGTTCAGATCGACCATTTGGACATTGAAAACACAAAAATGAGTTATAAGTATATGTGGGGATATTCTTATATAAGCATAGTAGCCAACCTCTCTCTCTCTCTCTATATATATATATATATATATATAGAGAGAGAGAGAGAGAGTTGAGCTAAAATGAGTCATCGCTTATTTCGCGTTGGTGAGCCATGGCTCATTTTAGCTATTTTAAAAATTCAAACCACTGATCCGAACCGTTCATCTTGTTCTCCATATTGAAATGTGCTTAGAGACCAAATTTTATATTTTTTGGAATATTTTAACTATTTATTAAGCATTTTTGAAAATTACTGATCCGATGGCCCAGAAATTTTTACTGTTTTTTACTATTCACAGCAAAACAGTAATTTTCAAAAATGCTTAATAAATAGTAAAAAAATTCCAAAATATGTAAAATTTGGTCTCCAAGCACATTTCAATATAGAGATCACATCTAACGGCTCGGATCGGTCGTTTGGACTTTCAAAATGAAAATACGGTATGAAGTACAAACGCTTGGTGAGCGATGACTCACCCAAGTCCATCTATATATATATATATATGAGTAGAACTAGGGTGTTCTTAAGCTCACCAAAATATTTTGGTGAGCTTAACTCTAAAACCCCACAAATCGATTTCAAATGATGAATCCGAACCATTGGAATCTGCCTACCTTACGAGTGATGCGTCTATATATGAAAATTTTAAGCATTCGAATTAATTTAGTATAAAGTCAATCGGTCAAAATTAGAAGGTTAATAAATTAATTGTAGTGCATTCATTTTTTGACCGCTTGACTTTATACTAAATTAATTCGAATGTTTAAAATTTTCACATGTAGACGCATCACTCGTAAGGTGGGTGGATTTCAATGGTTCGGATTCGTCATTTGAAACTGATTTCATGAATTTTGGAGTTAAGCTCACCAAACACTTTGGTAAGCTTAAGAACACCCTAGTTCTACTCTATATATATATATATATATATATATATATATTAAAAGGTAATCAGAATTGAGAGAGGTAAGTAGAGGGAAAGATGGAGATTGATAATGAATGACTGTATTAATTTCATTAGCTTGTCAACTGTAACAATCATCTAGTATTTATAACCAGCGGGATACAATGCTTAGAAGCATAACAGAAAGGTAACAGAAAGCATCTCTAACTAACTTGTAGTTTTTATTAGTTACAATTTGGTCCCTAATACAATTGCTAAGCATGTGTAGGCACTGCTTTTTCGCGAGTTGCTGAAAAATCACCCCAGATTTGAGAACTTGACGCTTCTCACTATTTCCCTCTGTTCTTACTCACATTTGGACATGCAAGCTTGGATCTTCGAAAGTTGTCCAAATTTGATAAAGCTTACAATGGTACAACATCAGTTTTGTGTAATTTTTCCAAATACATAGCTAGCTTCTCGTCATTTTTAATTTGATCTTTCAAAGGGTTTTTTTTTAAGAAAGTATAAAGTAAAGATCTAGTTATCAATGAAGAAATTATTTGTTACAGTTTTGTGATCATAATTTTTAACCATTATGGCAAAATACTGTAGTTCCAGTCCAGCTGGTTGAAGCATCTAACAAAAGAAGCCTTAAGATGATTGAGGTTAAATTTACGAGGTTCGATACCATCGTAAAACGAGTGATACATTATCTCATGTTTGGTAATAGGAAACTGAGAAACTGTAGGAACTACAAAACATATCTGAAAACTGCTGCTGGTCACAAATGTATACTGATGATTCCAACACTGGAAGTGGGTATTTTCGATCGAGATTGGCTATTTCTAAATGTGTTATTTGGTAGATATTTCTATTTGAGTTATTGGAAGACTTTGTGGTTCCACCTGTAGAGCACTCTTCCAGCTATAGCTAGTTTATATATGGATGCTCTCGATATTTTGGATGTTTAATTTGGATATGGATGTTTTGTAATATAACATGTGGGTCTATTTAATTTGGAGGTTAATTTGGTAAAATTAATTAACACCACTAGCTAGGTTCAAATATCTCTTCATTTTTAATTTCATGTTTGAAGTTTTTTTTTTTAAATTAAAGTACAAAGATCAAGTTATCAATTGATCAATTATTTATTGCAGTTTTGTGCCGAGGATAATGATGATTGGCAATATTTTTTTGTTCAAGTCCCGCTGGTTGAAGCATCTGACAGAAGAAATCTCGAGATAGTTGAGGTCCAATGTTGGAGGTTTGATACCATGGTACAAACAGTGATATGGTATCTCATGTTTGGTAAAGGGAAATTGAGAAATTTTAGGTACTTTGATGTGTCGACCACTTGTTCCAAATATTTTAGTAGAACAATAACTCCAACAACGGAATTGGGCTATAGCGATCGGGATTGGCTGTTTATACATTGGATGCTTGGTCGATATGAATGTTGTCGTCTAAAGACTTTGGAGCTTTACTAGCTAGATGGTTGTCTCGGATGCTTGATGTTTTGTGCATGTATGGTTGTTTTGAATATTTTGTAGTACATATTGGTATCTATTTTGGATGTTAATTAAATTGATAATATTAATTATTATGCCACTAGATACATTCCTTAATTGGATCTATTTTAATTTAATTTTTTTATGTACGTAATAGCCTACTTGTTTTTAATTGTATGTATGAACTTAATTATGATAACAATAAGTATTTATTGATTATGAACTAATTGGTACTTTAATTAATTTTGGTAACATTGAGTATTTTTAATCTTGCTATTTAATTTAATCTTGATTATGAGCTTATGATAACAATGAGTATTTATTGTTTTTAATTTAGCTAGCTAGTGATATTTTAATCTTGGTACTTTAATTATGAACCTTTTATATATGTTGTGACACAAACATTTCAGGAGCCCGTGCGTTAATTCTTATTATTTAATTATATATTATTGAGTTGGTATTATATATGTATGTTATTAAATAATTATCTCATTATATAAAATTGGCGAGTATAGCTTCAAATTAAATTAATGACACATGAAATACATCACAAGGAATACAGTTAAGAACATCGTCATCCGTTCAACTAGGAGCGTAGTTGGCACTGATCAAACTAATGCTGATGGCTCATCTACATCACGGATGGTAAAGATCACCACATCTATACCATCTGTTTAATAGCCCAACCGATGTGAAAGATTCAATCAAAACCAACGATTGGTTAAAAATTAACTAATAGCAAAGAGGGGGGCATCAGCGCTATCGATTTTTTGAACGTCAACCGATGGTACAAAGTTCAACATAATTACAGCGCTGCTACTCGTGACGAGCGCCATCTATGCAAAAGCACATCCGATGGTAAAGAGGCAATGGAAAAAATATTTTTTGTAGTAGTGCATGTGTCATTGTTATTATTGTCAATTGTATGTGCACTTAGTTACATGTCTAAAATTTGCCTAGCCGTACATATATAAAAATCATAAATAAGAGGGGTTCTAATTAATATCTAATATTTTTTATACCTCATCATATCTCATATTTTATATTTTTGTTTTCAAAATTTAAACTATCGATTTGAACTGTTTAACATGATATTCATATTAAAATATACCTGGAGACCAAATTTTATAATTTTTGAAATTTTTTTTACTATTTTTTCAAATAGGTACAAAATCACTGTTTTGAACGGTCCAAAAACAGTAGTTTTGTACCTATCTTAAAAAATAGTAAAAATTTTCCAAAAATTATAAAATTTCATCTTTACACATATTTTAATATGAATATCATGTTGAGCAGTTCAAATTGACGATTTAGATTTGAAAAATGAATATATTAAATATGAGATATAATAAGGTATGAAAGACACGAGGTATTTGAAACCTCATCATCATAAATATATTAATGAATGTACGTTTGCATGCCTCACATTTATGACTTGAAACACTAGGTGGAACCCTACTGACTTGTAAAATTTGACATTGGTAGGAAACTAGCAATAAATCTACTCATTAAGGTCAAAGAAGAACAAAAAGGATAACCTATGTAAAGTAGCAAGTGGATAAGGCAACAACTTTTTATATTTAGTGGAACCGTGTGTATATATGTTAATATGTTATGTCAATAGATATAAGACCCGTTTTTCTTAGCTTGGGAACATGCAAGCACCGAAACTACTCATTAAATAAGAGGAATATATATATATATATATATATATATAGAGAGAGGGGCTGATATGCTTTCGGAAGAATATGAACCGAAGTGCTTACGGTCCAAATTTAAAATTTCAAAACTCAAAAAGTAGATCCGAACCGTTCATCTTGTTCTCCATATTAATATTTGCTTGAGACCAAATTTTACATTTTTCTGAATTTTGTTACTATTTATTAAGTGTTTCATAAAATTGTTAATCCAACGGTGGCTTAACAAAACAGTAAAATTAGCAGCCACCGTTGGATCAATAATTTTGTAAAATACTTAATAAATAGTAAACAAATTCAGAAAAATGTAAAATTTGGTCTCCAAGCACATATTAATATGGAGAACAAGATGAACGGTTCGGATCGACTTTTTGAGTTTTAAAATTTCAAATTTGAACCGTAAGCACTTCGGACCATATGCTTCGGAATGCACATTAGCCACACTCTCTCTCTCTATATATATATACACACACACGTGTCAACGTCAAATTATGAAACTATATATGCTAACTCATATATATAATATATTGTTATCCAATGAATATTTCGAGAGAAAAAATGTATACATAGATAGAACCTTTCATAAGAAAACTCATTTTCACCTCAAAAAAAAAAAACTAATTTCTAATTTTGTCTTTAAGAATAAAATGAGAATTACACTTTTAATATTGAAAATGCATGAGCAAAGAATATTAGATAATTATTTAATTTTTCTTCTGTTATTGATCATATGTCGCTGAGAGTTGCCAATTCGGTCAAAATAATTGAATTGATTTGAATTACTTGATTTAATTATATTCAATTATAATAATTCAAATATTAAAATGACGAGGGATGAGTCTAGCTAGGTGCATTGGTAGGATGGTTAAACCAATTCTATAATTTTTAATTTTTAATTATGTATATTAAAATTTAAATTAATTTTATTTTTTTTAAACATTTTACAAAACTCAGTCCACCTCAATAAATATCAAATATTTGATTTTATCATAGTGGTTAGAATTTTATTTTATAATTTATTAGTTCAAATCTCACCCACTATATATCAAGAAAATTTAGTTTCGTCCCTGAAAATGATAACGTTTATATTGGCCCAATCAGTGTTGTAAATAACGGTATGTGCTCATTGGACGGATAAGATACCGTCAGTCCGTCAAGCGATTAATCGAAAATATCAGCTATAATCAAAATTAATCAGTCAATTAGTCGAAAAAAATCTATGACTACTAATCGGCCTAAACGGCTGTTTTTTACAACACTGATTGGCCCAATTACTATTATTGGTATTTATTATTTTTAACCAGCGTAGCTTGACCTGATTGAAAAAGTCAGGGACTGAGGGGTGCTTTAGAATATTCTTTCTTTTCTATCATTATCAGCTGTATGATTTTATTTGACCAAAATGACGCTTGTAAGTGTTATCTAACATTAATTATTGCTATTTCTTTTGGTGATTATATTGCTATATCACAAAATCTAGCGAGTATATCTCATAACAGCACTCCAGTGAAGTATCATCATGATGCATGTGATTCGGCAAAAGCTAATGCATGTGACTTCTCTGACCAAGTTATGAACTTATGATTTCGTCTCTGGGCTCAATCGGAGTAGCAAATGATGTGCGCTGATTCACTCAATCACTGTTCTTAATTTCTACATGCACAGGGGATCAGGACTTTACAAAAAAGGAAAAAAAAAATCCAGTGTCATTAAATTTAATTTCATACTCTATCCATAACTGTTAAGAATTTGTTTTACTCTACTCTATTTATACTCTACCCTATTTATACCCGTTAAAATTAACGGATAACGAAATAGTAGTGGACGAATAACGAATAATACAAATATAATTGTTTTATTAATTTTACAAATAAACCATCAAAATTTATCATATCATACATATGTAATCACAATTACTAATATAAAATTAAAATATAAATACGCAATTAATTCTAAGTAATAATTTTCTATTAAGTAAAACAAATCAAAATCACAAATATATCTTCTAATAAATTCAATTCCTTAACTAAATAATAAAACATTCAAATAAAAAAGTAATATGTTTAGCATAATTTTCTTCTTATGATATAATTTATTTTATATAATTACTCGTTACCCAATGAGTATGAAATAACCTTTATCCATACCCGTTTATCTAACAAAAAAATTCCTTATCCATACCCATACCCAATAAGTTAACAAAAAATATTTCTTATCCACATCCGTCTTATCAAATACGATAAGGATAGGGTAAACGGGTGTCATTGACACCCCTAATGATATTTCCATTTATGTGGTGTGTCTATCTACAATCGAAATGACTAGGGATGGCAACGAGCTGGCTCAGTCCGAGTTAGGCTCTAACTCAATTTGTTAATTTTGGACCGAGCTACAGCCGGGCAAGCTGGACCTAGGGCATCGGAGCTACTTAGCTTAAAATTGTGACAAATCAGCCCGAGCTAGCTTGCAAGCTGACGAGCTAGCTTTAGGGGTGAAAAAGAAGCGGATACGGAGTGGATAATTCTGATACCATATCCGCATCCGTCCGATAATGATCGGATACGAATACGGATACAGATAGTAAACGGATATCAAAATTCAAAACCAAATTCGCCTTAAACGGATACGGAACGGATAGTCTACGGATACATATTTGAATACGGATATAAAACGAATAATGGTCGGATAATTAAGATATATGAACTTCTAAGATACAAATATTAATTAAAAAAATAAATATTAATATTAATGAACTTATAAGAGATGAGAGATAATCTATTCTTATAATATATATATCAAATAAAGGAATGGTAACAAAAGATGTTGTGGTTTAATGGTTTGAAGTTTAGTCCAAAGGCCTTGAGATGGGAGTACATGAGTTCAAATCCCACCTATAGCAAATATTAATTTCTATTTTATATGAGTCCGGCCAAATTATTGGATTTTAGATAATCCGGATATCCGCTCCGTTTAGGACTCCGTATTCGAATCCGGATCTTTTATGGATATCCGATAATTATCCAAATTCGTATTCGAAAATTATCTAAATCTAGACTATCTGGATTTGAATTATATGCAGATACGGAGCGGATATCTGCCGGATAATCCAGCTCCGTTTTCACCCCTAGCTGGCTCGCTAGATCTTATTGAATCATGTTTTAAGAAGAAAATGAATTCTACAAACCTTTTGGAGCTAAATTGAGCTTAGACCGAGCTAGATAGTATATAATGCACATAAATTCATATCCCACCTATAGCAAATATTAATTTCTATTTTATATGAGTCCGGCCAAATTATTGGATTTTAGATAATCCGGATATCCGCTCCGTTTAGAACTCCGTATTCGAATCCGGATCTTTTATGGATATCCGATAATTATCCAAATTCGTATTCGAAAATTATCTAAATCTAGACTATCTGGATTTGAATTATATGCAGATACGGAGCGGATATCTGCCGGATAATCCAGCTCCGTTTTCACCCCTAGCTGGCTCGCTAGATCTTATTGAATCATGTTTTAAGAAGAAAATGAATTCTACAAACCTTTTGGAGCTAAATTGAGCTTAGACCGAGCTAGATAGTATATAATGCACATAAATTCATACAAATTTACAAATTAATGTCTAGAAGAGGTAACTCACAAGCTGGCGAGTAAGCTAGACTCTAAATTGAACTCGTTAATTCTTGACCGAGCTAGTGACGAGATAAAAATTACTTTACATCACGTCACATTATATCAAAAAAACATTATTTATTACTTGACATTCTAGACGAACTTCAACTATTCATTTGGCAATCTATGTGATAATTGATGATAGCTGCGGTGGTCGCCAGGCCATTACTACAGATGGTTTTTTGTAATTATTTGTGTTTGTATATAGTTATGTGTCTAAAAGAATCAGCTTTTCAAATAACGCGCTATTGTATGAGAATTAGAGTTCTAAATAGCGTGCTATAACATTAAAATTAGAGTTATAATTAAATAATGCGCTATAGTATTTTTGAATTATAAAAGCTATGGAACTATCAGTACTATAGCGTACTATAATGCGCTATGGCAATGTAATATGGACAGAGCGTTGTTTTTTTTTTAACCGTTCCATTATAACACGATAAACACTATTTAAATCTTTGAAAATAATTCAAATTTTGATCATGAACTTTCTCAATTAGAAAAAACAAATTAGATTTTAAACTTTCATTTGTATTAAATTGATCCGTTAACTTTTTAGAAAAACTGAGTTAATATTCCCCAAATTCATATTAATTGTCGTTGCAAACCCAAAATTCATACTAACGTGGCATTTGTAGTTATGCATGCAGGACAGTACTCATGGAAATAATCAACATGGCCCGGTTTTTTATTTAATAATTGAAAAATCCAAAATTATGTGAAGTTTCCAAAAAAAAAATCATGGACCACAAAAATTATTTTTTGTGTGTCACTTGTTTGCCCTGCCACGTGGTATGACATGCATACTAAAAGTTGTTGTGTGTCACCCATGGTTGTCGGGTACAAAGATCCTAATTCCTTCACCCTAAATGTGGAAATGGCAAGTTGGCAACTGACCTTACTCGCATGTTATATATATGTCAAGTTTATGTCTCATTTATATGTCAAAATATTATGTTTAATCTACTTAATTAATTAACTTAACATGATGAATTTAAAAATAAATGTTTAGTCCATCCGTGAGTATTTTCTCCATATACGCAGTCAATGTTCAGAGATGGAGTAAAAAAACATACAAGAATAAAATGTTACAAGAACTCAAGTTGTACATAATGTACGATAGTCTAGTTTTTCTTTAAAAAAATTTGAGGATCAAGCATATTACATTTTGTTATAAAAAATACTGGATCAATTTATAGTGTCTATCGTATTTTAATATAAAATATATAGTTATCATTTGCTTTTGAAAAAGTATATAGTTATCATTTGCTTTTGAAAAAATATAGAGATCAATTGACTTTCATTTGCTCTATATCTCTCCGCCTCTGTACATGTTTGTCTATTCGCCTACTCCGGTGCAGAAACTTAAAAAAATGTGCAAGATAGAAATAAGAGAAGACTAAATTCTAGTTCTTATTCACCGTACTATTTATGTATGAATCTATGATTAATATTTTCAATAATTAAGACCAATTTTATTTCCATAGAGCAGAAAACGAATCATTAGATATTCATGCAAAATCAATAATAACAACAACAATAATAATAATTGAATTGAGTAGGAAGAAAACTGAAAAAGGATGAAGTTGTAACATTCTTCCCTATTTAATGACATTAAATTCAAGATATTTTGTGTTTAATTAAGTATGCATTGCACATGCAACATCAAATATCTTTTTTTCATTTATAATAGTTAAAAGAAGGTAACACCTTAAAAAACATTAACTAGCTAACTAATCTTCTCTTCTCATGACAAGGTTAAGGAGTTGATGTGAACAGGGCAAAAAAAGTCTCCTACGTGATTAAATGTTAGCAGATCTCCTTTTGGCACTTTCAAATAAATATAAAAAGGGAAGCATTATTATTATTATGCTGGTAGCACAGAGCTTTCTACACATCGGTGCATGGTTTGACATTTTATAAAATGAATTTAATCTACCATGAAATTGTTGGTATTATTGGATATTTGAAACTTTTTAACCATCTTTTCCTTAAGACAGGGCTTAAAATAAGCCCTAATTTCGGTTTATTTCGTCCATTGCATAGGAATTTATTTCTAGGAAAAATTTGGGTCAAAAAGGTAATAAACTAGTGTTGCTTGCAACCATAATATATACAAATATAAATGAAAATGATGGACTGAATGATTTCCAATTTTTCATCACATTTGACTGAAACTTGACCTGCCTTATATATACTTGAGTGCATGTCCTGCTTTTCTTGCGTGAGAGGAAACCTTGTCCAAATTTTGAATTTTGACTGAAATGAATTGACAAATCATCTACATAGGAAAGTTAGTATGCAACAAACCTATGACAAAATAGGGGTGGCAACAAACCAGTTCAGGATGAGCTAGATCCAACATGTAATTGGCTTGTAATAAGAAACAGCTTGAGCAAGCTAAAATTAGATAATGATATGCTTCAATTATATATATATTTTTATTAGGATTTAACCTCAAAAATTAATCTAATTTTCTTGTATTTTAATGTAATTTTGTGTTAAAATATGTCAAGAATCAAGTTACTACCAAAATTTATTTAAATTGCAGGAGTTGGAGCAAATAGAGTGTTTCTGCAGCTGCATGGTTGAAGAAATCAATTTATCAAAGTTTAGATCAAGTTATGCATCTTTCAGAAAAATTTTGTGGCTAAAATGGAAAGAAAAATGAAATTTTTGGCAGAAAAACTCCAGAAAAATGCGTTGCTGACACATCATTTGTATTTTGACCATAATTTGGTCATACGAACTCTGATTTGGATGAATCAAAACTTCAGGAAAAAAAAAAAAAAAAGAGAAGAAGATAACAAGATATACAATCTCATGAAGAAAAGAGATCAAAATTTGGAATGTGAAGGTCATGGGAACCTTTTTAAGACAAGCATCCACTGGAATTTATTACCATATTGACGAGATCTTACCTGATTTGTTTTCTAATCACCTTGTTTTGCTTCCCAAGCCAAGAAAACTTCTATATGAGGTCCAACATTTGTAACACTTACATAGAAGTTGTACTCTGCATCATCCGAATAAAATCAGGCGTTTTCTCCAAAATAAAAAAGAAAAAAAAGAAAAAAAAATTATTAACAGCTTCACAACACTGATGGCAACATAGTCTAAAGGAACATAAACAATATTTCCGCGGCCCAACCGCGTGGCAGTACACAACTGGGGCTTTCTCTACAATGGCGCTTGGTTTAAAACCGGAAATTGCTTGCTCTGAGATGATCTCATGTTTTTCGTGACTGTTTGGAATATCTTAACCGTTCAAATAAGTTCTGCACGAATCTCAAAGCTTAAATTATTTTTACACAGAGGCCCATTGATTATTCAACTTAGATTCGTGCCGACCGCGTCAATGGGCCCATACCACCTGCTGGTTAATGCGCTTTACAGAGGAAAAAGCGTCAACAGCACAGATTATTAAATTGATCTTTTAATTTCCTTTTTTTGGTTAATCAGAGTACAGCTTATTTTTTTCCCACTTTTTCTTTTTTTTTTGAAAGCTTGGTAGAGACTACTAAGATTGAATTAGTAAGAGTGTTTACAACTACAATTCCTACATTATTTCACCAATTGCTATGTTATATCATAAATGCCTCTGTTTACATCTCTCTGCCTTCCACAATAGCGCAACCACAATTGTGCATCCTCTCTTGCTCTATTCGCCACCAGCCAAGGCGAAAATTTTGAGTTCCTGAAGATCACTTCATTCCTCTGCTTCCATAATAACCATAGTACCGACATCACTCTTGTGACCCAAATTCTCTTCCGTATGCCTGATGCCGTGTACAACTGCCTTGAAGATTCCCAAGTATCGTGCAGTGACTCCTCAACTCTGATTAGGCCTCTGAATTGACCCCACACTTGTTGGACATTTGAACAATGAAAGAACAAATGATGGGATGTTTCAAGGTCACAATCATCACACATAACACAACCAGGCTCTGAATTTATTCCCCTTCGTTGCATAACTTCATGAGATAAGATTATGTTATATAATAAAAGGAATGTAAATATTTTCACCTTGGAAGGTGCAGCAGCCTCCCATATCTCCATGAAGTTCCAAATAGTTTTACCCGATGTTACCATCAGTTTATAAAAAGAATTTGCTGAGTATTCGCCACTAGCAGACCATCTCCACAGTAATTGATCTACTTGCTCATGCAGGACCGATACCATACCAGTATATGAAGAGATGAGTTATGGGTTCTCAATAATGACCTCATGTAAAGAAATGCGCTGCAATTGTGGCCTGGGTTGTCAATCTTTAAAGGATCTTATAGCGTTTGATCCCTATTTATCATACCAATAGGAAATAAGCTTGCCATCCCCTATAATCCAGTGAGTGGACCACTGGAATAATTGGTGTAAATTGATCAATTGGGCCCAAAAAAACGAACCAGTCACCAACCAAACTTGTGGACCATCACAGTGAGATCAGTGTCTTCTTAGAATATTAATGACCAATTACCACAAGCTATGTGTCTGCGTTGTGGCCCTCCACCTTCATCTGAGAAGTAGTGACTTATTCCGAATCTCAAGATTAGGAACCCCCAAACTACCAAATCGTTTAGGAGTACACACAATATTCCAATTGATTAGCGCAATCCCTCTTCCTTCTCCTTGTGACTTGCCCCATAATAAGTTTCTGCATAGGCGATTAATACGTTTCAGCACCCATTTCGGCAGAGTAAAACATGTCATGATGTATATTGGCACACTACATAGAACATAATTGATTAACTGCAATCTTCCACCTTTAGAAAGCAATTTACCATGCCACCCTTCAATTCTATTCTCAATTTTCTCAATCAATTGAATAAAATCCTGTCTACTCGGTTTCTTGATAGTAAGCGGCATTTCAAGATAAGAAATAGGCATCTGAGTTTCAGCACACCCCATAACCATATTCACCATCCTGGTTTCATCTCTTGATAGATTAAAGGGGCAAAATGAGCTTTTATCAAAATTTATTTGTAGGCCCGAAATGTTAGAGAAAAGTCAAAGAACTAGTTTGAGCGTGATCATTGTTGGGAGATCAGCGTGCGCAATGATAGCCATGTCATCGGCGTATTGAAAGGCAAGTATGGGACTTTGCAGTTTGGTCGAAATAGGTACAGCAAGTGTGTCATTAACTCTGTTTAGTAGTTGTTGCATTACATCAACCGCTATCAGAAAAAGCATGGGCGACAATGGATCGCCTTGGCAAAGCCCCCGCTTATGATTAAAGAAAACTAATGCCTCCCCATTTATGATTACACGTGAATTAGATGTGTTGAGTAGCATCTTAATCCACCATATCCATTTAGATGGGAATCCTCTGACACTCATGACAGTAAGCAGAAAATCCCAATTTACGGAATTAAAAGCTATTGCGAAGTCAATTTTGAAGAATACCGTCGCTTGACGAGCCTGTGACACATGATGTAAGATTTCTCTAACCACTACAAAATTTTCGGATATCTGTCGCCCTTCACGAATGTTGTTTGGTTAATAGAAATAAGTTGTGGTAGAAAACTTGATAATCTAGTAGCGAGCAGTTTAGATATAATCTTGGGAATTAGGCTGATAATGCTTATTGGACGAAAATCTTTCAACTGCACTGCATCCGCACTTAATGTTTCCTATTTACACCAGTGTTGTAAAAAAACTTCCCTCATATGATTAATCGGCCAATTAGTCATTGTCGGTAACCAAACCGTCATAGATTTTCTCGATTAATCTGCTGATTATTTCTTATTATGGCCGATTATTCTCGATTATTTCTGATTAATCATTTGACGGTATCATATCCATCCGATAATCATATACCGTTATTTACAACACTGATTTACACCAGTTATACGCTCTATTACACACAAATTTTTGCTGAAAATTATGAGAGAGAAAAAAAAAGGACGCATATGAACTTATTAAGAAAATATGTGCAGATTTCTGAGAGAAAGTGCGTGAGTAGATTCAGTTGCACATGAACCTAATTACACACCTTCTCATATACGGCTATTGATACTTCAGATGTTATCTTTCGGACCTTAAAAACTTTTACAGCTACTGATTTGAATGTACACTAAAGTGGACAAATAAAAATATTATTCAAGTTAAAAATCCAATATTGTTTATTGTAACAAAAAATATTAAGTAATCTATTGGTGTTTCTTTTATATATATAACCGGTTTAAACAATACTAATTTACAATTTTATATGTTTATATAGCATCCATAATTGTAACAATGTTATTTTAGAGGATACACATTTTGGGATGACGTACAGTTTTTAATTCATACATATATATAATTAGAATCATGCGCAGAGTTGTTTTAATTAACTTAATAACTTTATTAGGATGCACAGCATGAATTAAAAACTACCATACTGTGTTGAAAAATTATCAATGCCACAATAGTGCAAATTTATGGATTTGGTGAGAACAACTTTTTCACGGAAAGAAATCTCTATATATATAGAGAGATAGGCTAATATACAATCGATTGTTTCTAGTCTCTCGTGCAATCAAATCATTTTTCGATTTTTAAAGTCCAAATGATCGATCCAAACCGTTAGATGTCATCTCCATATTAAAATCTGCTAGGAGACCAAATTTTATATTTTTTGAAATTTTTTTACTATTTATTAAGTCACTTTGAAAATCGCTGATCCAACGGTAGCTTCTGATTTTTACTGTTTGGTAAGCCACCGTTGGATCAGCAATTTTCAAAGTGGCTTAATAAATAGTAAAAAAATTCCAAAAAATATAAAATTTGGTCTCCTAGCAGATTTTAATATGGAGATGACATCTAACGGTTTGGATCGATCATTTGGACTTTAAAAATCGGAAAACGACTTGGTTGCACGGGAGGCTAGGAACAATCGATTGTATATTAGCCTATCTATATATATATATATATATATATATATAGTAAGTCTACCATACATTGCAATGCATAGGCACCTCTATGCATTGGACTATAAATCACGGATTCAAAGTCCAAATGACCGATCCAAACCGTTCATCTTGTTCTCCATATTAATATGTGCTTGGAGACCAAATTTTATATTTTTTGGAATTTCTTTACTATTTATTAAGTCACTTTGAAAATTACTGATCCAACGGTGCCTTTTGATTTTACTGTAACCGTTGGATCAGCGATTTTCAATGTGGCTTAATAAATAGTAAAAAAATTCCAAAAAATGTAAAATTTGGTCTCCAAGCACATATTAATATGGAGAACAAGATGAACGGTTTGGATCGGCCATTTAAACTTTGAATATGGTGATTTATAGTCCAATGCATAGAGGTGCCTATGCATTGCAATGTATGGTAGACTTACTCTATATATATATATATATATATTGATCAAGGTCGGTTGAAGCCTTGAAGGTAGGGCTGAAAACGGATCGGATATTATCTGATCGAATTCGAATCCTTATTCAAAAATTAGCTAGATACAGATATCTAATATCCGAATATTCATGCAGATAGTGGTACGAATATGATTTTAAATTTTAATTATTTGTATCCAAATAGTAAATATATATTATACAATTTAGTATATATTATGAAAATATGTATGTATATATCTACGGATATTCAATATCCAATTCGTATCCATATGTATTCGTCTAATATTCAATTCGTATTTGTATTAAAAGAAAAATAGATACAAATATAATTTTACCACTATTCGATCCGTATCCGATCCGTTTTCACCCCTACTTGAAGGTTCTCCAACCAACTGACAGAAAGAACCATTCGAAGGTCTAGATATTTTTTTATTTAATGATTCCAATTGTCGGACTTTAACAGAACATATTTTTGTTTTGGACTACGTCGGAAGAAAAAATAAAAACAGTTCATATTTGTTAAAATCGTTCAGTATCTCGATCTGTTGGTGCATGCGTTATATTTGGTAATTAATTAGGAGAACCTTCAAGGCTTCAACCGACCTTAAAGGCTTTACTATTGAGATCGAGGACGATGCACCATTTGTTCTCTTCTGTCAATCCAGAATTATATTGCAACAAATTGTCTGGAACAAACCCTTACAAGTTGCGCCATGAGATGTGGACTGGAACATGGTTTTCGAACCATCACCTTTTCAAGCATGTCTAGAATCCTATATTGTTGTAAGTAATTTTCTGCACTATTTGATTAATTTGTAAAATATATAAATAATAAATTTTAAAGTTTTTTGTTTCAGATGTATACAAGTTTAGTTGTTATGTTTAAATATCAAATCAAGTCAAAGATATATATCATGACATGTTGATGTGACAAGTTATGTCTGATTGTCAAAGCAAGTCAATGATACATATTATGACAAGTTCACGTAATAAGTTCTACAAGATAATTTGATACATGATCTCCTTGAGTCACAAGAAATGATTTGATGCAAATGATATGATGGAAGATTCACACGAACCATTTGAAATATCAGATATTGATGAGATATTGAATAATGAAGATTATAAAGATCACACTTTACCATATTTTAATCTATATCTAAAGTATGGTAAATTAGATCTGAGGTTGTGACTACTCAAGTCTAACTGTTGCATGGGTGAAAGTTCAATTCAAAATTCAAATAACCGAGC
>CAXKVR010000246.1:0-22129 GCA_964058845.1 Carex sylvatica
AACTTAGTATGGAATTGTAATATCTACCCTCTTTGGGCTCTAAACTTCAACTTTTGTATATTGGTCCGAGGTACCTAGTTACTTGTTTGGTATACTAAAGATAACCTCTTATCCGTCGATAAGAGTGAATGTTCACCTTTTGGCTACTAGTTGGTTTCACCTTTCGGATCACTAATCCTACCTCATGTACTTAGTTTCATTGAGAGATGGTAATGGACACAGTACCTTTTAGATGTGATCATGTATCTAATGGTAAAACCAATAAAAATCAAACAATTCAAACTAAGCAATTAAAATCAAACACAATCAAGCAAACACAAATTTTAACGCAAAATTCCAATAACTAGATGCAAAATAAAACATTCGATTACATCTTAATCCTAGAAACAAAAGAAACTAAACTAACATAATTAAAGAGAAAACAAAATAAATAAAAAAAGAAAGAAATGATAAAACTCCAAGTAATCAAGCTCCAAGTCGAGACAAGCCCTCGAAATAAAGTGGAGAAGAATCGTAGTCTCTCAGAGATGGTTTTCCCAAAGGGGAGATCCCCAAAGGGAAGATAGATCAAAATGAAGATATCATTTCCTCTTGTTGCCTCACCCTTATTTATAGCTATTTGTGAATTGGGAAGCAAGCAACCAAGGATGGAAGGTGACTCAATCAGCTGATGGCTCTCTAAAATAATTTATGTGATTTGGACATAACAAATTCTGATTTATAACCTTCCTAGAATTATAGATCTCGTTGTTCTCTTTTCAGCAAGTCTTTATTTGCCTAAAATAGAGTTCGTATGGCCCAGATATGGCAAAAATACGAAAAGATGTCGAAGGCTGGAATTTCCATATTCGCTCTGTCGATTTTCTGTACGATCCATGTGGAGTCTGCATGGTCCGTGTACTGCCTCTGCTGTGAACCAAACTTCAAATGGGCATAACTAATTATCCGTAACTCCGTTTTCAGTGTTCTACCACTTTTCAAAAATTTGCGAGAAGATCTATAATTTGCTCAATTTTCTGAAATTTAAATAGACTTGGGCAGTAACCTGATTCTTGGTATAATTCTAAACTAAATTAAGTTAAATTAAACTAAATGCATGAAAATTGATCAAGTTATTGATATAAAACCTTAGGAAAAAGTATACATAATTTATGCTCATCAAGATGCTTGGTAGCAAGGTAAGTAATATGGTAAGGAAACACCTTCTTGGACCGAGTATTGTCTCTCTATCTAGTAGTCATAGGATGATTGGAGGTAGTAGGTGGAATAGGCTGCGGCCTTAAAGGAGCTGGAGTGACAAGATCCTAGGAAGATCTGGGCTGAGTTCAGTCCAAGAGAGTGGGAGATTGGGATGGTGCAGTCGGCCCAGAGGACTGTTGTAAAACAGGCCGAGTAGAGTGTTGTGAAGAGGGCCCAGTAGGTAGAATGGAAGCAGGCTGAGTAGATGGGGGAGAGCTGGGCGTAATAGGCTGTGGAGACAAAGGCCAAATAGAGAGCTGTTGTGGCGCAGAAGAGAGGAGTGGCAGCCAGGTGGTACGCACAGGTGGAGAAAGAGAAGGTCCAGTAGAAGAAACAGTGGCAAAAGGAAATTGAGTCTCATCGAATCGGACATTGTTGCTAATATAAAATTTATTGGTGGGAATATGAAAACATTTATAGCCCTTTTGATAACCCAAAAAAAACACATGGTAAGGAGCGAGGCTCGAGTTTGTTTTTGGAATATAGTCTAAGGTAGGGAAAACAAAGGCACCCAAGAACTCTAAGAAAAAAGTAGTCAGGTGACTTCTTAAAGAGAAGAGTATATGGAGAAGTATGTGGAGAGGAGGTAGGAGGAAGTTGGTTAATTAGAAACACAATGCTTTGAAAAATATGATTCCAAAAATGTGAAGGTATAGAAGCATGTGTCATAGCCACAATGCCTAATTCAACCACATGACGATATTTTCGCTCAACTAGACCATTTTGTTGTGGGGTATGAGGGCAAGTGGTTTGATGAGTGAGTTGGGAAAAAAGTTTTGGTATTCGTTTATACTCAGTCCCTTCATCGGACCTAAGTATCTTAATCTTGAAATTAAAAAGGGTCTCAACTTGAGCTTTAAAATTAGAAAACACTTGCACAAGTTCATCCTTAATTCGCAAAAAATAAAGCCAAGTAAATCTAGAAAATTCATCCACAAAATTCACATAGTACCGATATCCACTAGATGATACAATAGGGGATGGTCCCAATAAATCCGAGTGTACAACCTCTAATGGCATAGTAGCAATAGAAAGAGAAGTAGAAAATGGTAAAACACTTGATTTAGCCATACAACAATCACTACACAAGTGCAATTTATTTGAGGTAGTAGGTAGCCTATTAGAGGTTATTATTTTGCGAGTAGTGCTGATGGATGTCCCAACCGTGCATGCCACACATCCACCGACACTCTTTCCCCTATCAAAGCTTGAGGAAGAGGACGAATGGTGTAAAGACCTTTATGAAGAGTGGCCCGAAGAAGCGGGAGCCTCGTGTGGCTGTCCTTAATTTCACAAAACAAAGGATGAAATTCAATGTACACATCATTATCATTAGTGAATTTGGAAATGTTAATAAGGTTCTTGGTGATATGAGGCATATGAAGCACCAGTATAGGGAGCACCTGACAGAGTAGGAAGTAAAAGGGGTTTGGATCCGGATCCACGAACCGATTGAGAGGAAAATTTGTGACCCATTCCCCTCTGATTAGAAGAATAGTAAGTGGAGGGAGCAGCGATGTGTTGAGAAGAGAGGAGCTGTTCATGGGACAACAAGAACTCGTGCAAGTCGGAGAGAGATCAAATCTGACCTGGTAGTGAGAGCAATTACAAACAAATTAAACTCGGATCCAAGACCACTGAGAATAAAGCTTACCAAATCTGATTCAGGGGTGACAACTCCGGCCGCTGAGAGCTAATCGGAGAGATGAACCATCCGCTCAAAGTATTCAGTGCAAGATTGGCTTCCACGAGTAGTGGTCTGAAGAGATCGCCAGAGTTCCATTACCCTAGCAGTGGAAACCGCTGAGTAGACCCTGTGCAGGGACTGTCAGAGATCCTTTGCTGAGCGACACGCCATGTACTGAGAAAGAATGGATGGAGCAATGGTAAAACATAGCCAGCTGTGCAAGAGCTGATCTTGCTTCAGCCAAGGGAGATACAACGGAGTGGTCTAAGACACACGATCCACCAGTACTGTTGGTGTAGGAGCAAGTTCATCACCTTCAACAAAGCAAAGAAGACCAAAACTGATTATGATCGGTTCCACCTGAGAGTTCCATGTGAGGAAATTTGTCCGGTCGAGCTTGTCAGAAACATGGATGTTGATCTGAATCACATGATCAGAACCGATCTGAGAAGAGGGAGTGATTTCAGATCGAGGAGACTCTCCAGTGGACATGATGATGCACTGGAAAAGCTTTAGTACTAGAATCGCAAGAAAAGGAAGAAGAACCAGGTATCTGATACCATGAAAGAGTAGATAGATAGAGAGAATATAGCTGAAAGAATGAATTTGTATTTTATTGAATTGTTTCTTGTACAAGACAGAGGGTATGTTTATAGACCTCTGAATTATTCCTATACAATAGCTATCATATAACAGAAAGTAGTTACAGAAACTAACTAAATAGTTAACTCTATTACAGTCTGATAGAGTTGTGGAGTTGTGATTATCAAATCCTCTTAATGAGCATATCACACGCTAGCTTACTTCATTTTAATTAGGTTTGTACAATTAATATCAATTCAATAAGCATCATTGTATTGTTTAGTACAATAGTTAATCATATCATTCTAACATAATAATGGTAGAGAAGGGTTCAAATGCCTTCATTTTTTGTGCCTCCATCATGCCTTCATTTCTAAAAAATTTAATAACTCAAAATTTAAATTATAAACGTCAAAATAAAACCATTAGATGTGATCTATGTTATTTTCTCTATATGCTTATAAAATATTATCACATTTCAATTTTGTTTTTATGTGAATTAATAAGTTGAAAAATCAATGTTTAGAAATTATCCACATTAGTATATTTTTTACAATCTCTTGATTACAACTAAAATAAAGTTGAAATGTCGTAATATTTTGCATATGCATAGAAAAAATGATGTAGATCATATTCAAGGGTTTATTTTGACTCTTAAGTTTCAAATTTTGAGTTATTAATTCTTTTTAAAATTGAAGCATGATAGAGATACAAAAAATGGAGGCATTTGAACCCTCCTCATAATGATATTGCAAATAAAAGTTATAACTTGTATTATTAGAAAAAAAAACTAGGTGTCTCATATTCAGGAGCGGAGACAGACTTTCAAAATATAAGGATCAAATATATAAATAATTTATACTGTGAATAAAAGTCAATTTTACAACCAGTAAAATTTTACTCTAAACTATATGAAAATAATATATAAACACAAAAAAAAGGAAAATAGAAATAAATGGAATCAATTGTCCTTACTCGCATTGCTTCGACCTGTTTCATTAGTTATTTGTGATTTTATCTTCTTTTTTTCAATAAGAATTTAAAACACAATATAAGAATACATGACAATAATTGGATGCAGTATGATCTGAAATATCTAAATTATTTAAATAGTATTAAAAAAATAATGATAGAATCATAAATAAAAAATATAGAAAAAGGGTTATGTGTTATTAACTTATTATACGACATCTTCGAAGATAGGGATTTAATATATACATGTATGTGTGTTTGCATTAGGGTTGTACAGAATGCTCGTGGCTCGTAAGTCTCTCGAACTCAGTTCAATAACAAACTCACTAACAACTTGTTCGTTAACAACTTTAGTTAGTTTGATTTGAGTTGAGCTCAGCTCGCTCATTACAATTCGGACTCGGTTGATTACCTGCGCCTCAAATCTCGATTTGACTTGACCCGATTCATTTCATTTTACAGTCCACTCAAACTGAGTTAGTATGACTTAGAAAGACGGTAAACAGTTGCCAAAATAGCGAAATGTTCTCAAAAATTTTCCAATAGTTCAACAAATGTACATTCTCATGATATGTATCAAGTTCAAGTGTTCAACATCTTAAAATTCAAAGTGCTAAACTGCTAGGATATGTTTGGATGTGTCAAGAATAGAGTCTATTTTAGAATAGCGGCTATTCGGAATAGCAATATGCATCCAAACGATATTTTTGCTATTCAGAATAGTTAGAATAGTTGCTATTCTCTATTCCGTGTAAATATTGGAATAGCTACTATTCGAAAATATGAAGAGAGGGAAAAATGATTCTTTCTCGGATTTTCGTCAACACACTCCCGAAATGACAAAATTGACATTATTTTATGTTATCTCCACGTTATGACAATTCGTTTAAGACCCCACTTGCCTATATTTTCTCTTAATTAGCACCTTGTTAACACTATTATTTATCAGTTACAACTATTCACTATTCCAAATGTACAATCAAAACAATATTTTTACTAATCCGAATAACATCATTTTCACACTAATCTAAATCACTATTTTTTTGCTATTTTTATTTACTATTTTCAAATTTCGCTCTTCTAGCTCTCATCCAAATGTACCCCAGTTGGTAAGTACAATCACTGATCATGAGTTGATTCATGAGTCACAATTCAACTCGAGTTACTCACGAGTTGAGTTCAAGTCGGCGAGCCAGCTCAGTTCAGCCTTCTCAACTCGACTCAAATATGTCTAAGTTGATTTCGAGTTACCCATAACTTGAACTAACTCGGCTTGTTAACAGAGCTATTTGCATATTAAAAACAATTATGTAAGTATTTTGTTTTTCCTAGCATTTAAAAAAAATTTGAAGAAGGTAAAATCCATGCATCGTTGTATACCCTACATTGAATCAATTAATCAATCAATCCAAGGAATGAAATAATATATTTTTCTATTCTATAATTTATATATAAAGCGACTATAAATCAGTATTTTTTTTTCTAACATATTCTAAACTAAAAATAAAAGAATAATATGTTTAGGAGATTTTTTTTTAAAGAAAACAATAAAACCAATTTTTTTTTTTTTTTCAAACGGGTGCTTCCTACAGGGTCTCCCCTTAATTTTTAAACTGCACTAATTCATATTTGTTCAGTAATAATGTTGAAAAGTAACTTTTTTTTTAAGAAAGTCTTTAGCTTGATAAAATACTTAAGTCATGTAAAATCATGACTTAAAAACTCGAACAACCTTAAAAAATTAAAGTAGACAAAAGAAACACTAAGATGGTGAAATTAAGCTACACTATAGAGTACCCGTTCGGTAAAATTAAGACTCCTAGCACAAAAGATACGTTTCTATCACCAATCTATTGTAGAAAAATAAAATGTGTTTCGTAGCTTTAAAATTCATACTAAAAAAAGGGGTTCGGTGACATATTTGTAAACCATAAAAAAATTATTTACAATGTTGAAATCAAAGTAATTGTTTTGACAGTATTTTTTGGTATTATGTGATTAACTCTGAAGCAGAATTAACGTCTATTATACATCGTTTTCGTATTATATAAGAAACATTATAGACTAAAGAAAAACATTTTTTCTTATTATTTTGATAAATACAAACTAATACATATATTGTTCACCTATTGAGAAAATAAATATTAAATTCAACACAATTATATATACGTCAAGAGTCCAATTCTCAAAAGAAACATATAACTATCAAAACGGTTGACAAAAACACATTCAATACTGTACTCATCATTTCGTTCATAAGAATAAAAAACCAGCATTTTAAACAAATTATCTCACACCAGTTAATATATTTGGAAGACTTGAAAAATTTACATTACCTTTTTAATTTGTTTAAAACTCAGTGTATCGTAATAAAACTTACAAAAAAGATAACAATATAACACTGCTCATCTGATAGATCATCATTTGCATTATTGCATCGAATACATATCCTCTGAGGTAACATAATATTTTCTATTTAGATCGAAACCACTCGATCAGAATTCAGGCCATTTTGGTCCGAGGTCTATATGCGGATTCTGATCGAACGGTCTAGATTCAAACAAAAATATTATGTTAACTTAGAGGATATGAATTCTGATTGCATATGTATCTCCATCTCTGTCACCTAATTAATTATATCATCTCCTTGCATCTAATTGTATCATATATCCTTCCTCAAATGCTCATCTAGCGCTAGCTGTCACATGCATGTCCAAAGAAGAAAGAGAGAATTGAAATTGTCAAAGTGCTACAATTTTACTAGTATATATATCCCTAAAAGTGTATTTATTGTGATTAATCCAAAACAATCTCATACACATGCAACACAAATTCAATTGCGACAATTAATCATAATTCCATGATCGAATTCATTGATTGAAATTGTCAATAAGGAAAGTCAAACTCAGACTAATGCTATACCAGTTAACCATGTCGATCTAAATACAAAAACTGAAAATAACAAATTAATTAACAGATTCCCTCCAATCCATGCATCTTGAATACATATATAAAAATATTATCTTCATGAGAAAATTTTAAACCCTAACGCATGCATCCATCTATTGAATATCTCTATGAATTCCCTTTCAAATTTGGTAACTAGCGCATGGACTTGTACATAATAGTTTTGCCTAGGGGCTACATGTACAGTACGACCAATGCTTCCCAATTATATTAAACGGTATAAGAAAGCGATTGGTTGTACTCATAGTGACAATATAATTAAACGGTATATATAGTTGTTATGGATATGAGTTTTGTCTATCCTTAACTGAACCTCAACTCTTGAAAAACATCAGCAGAGTCATTGCAAATTCAAAATTATTTTATGAGGTTCAATTGTTCAAAGATTATCCGAATTTGAAAGTAACGATGACTATGCTATACTTTGAAGTAAAATTAAAAATCATGGTTACGCTCTAGATTATTTGATATGAGAGACGGAGAGGTGAGAGATGAGATTTGATCTCAATGGATAAAAATACTATGAAAATATCGAAATCATTATTGTTGGTTGAAAAGGGGAAGAGATTTGATCTCAATGGATAAAAAAAGGAAATGGACGTCTACAACCTGTAAAGTAAAGTAAAGGTCATGCTTGTTAAAGAAGAAAAGAAAGTATATTAGATTGGTGCGAGTAATTAATCAACATCTCAAGAGATGAGATTTTGGCACATGCAACATTGCCTCAGTATGATTTTCACATTATTTGCAGATATTATTGTCATGATTAATTATCTATCCTTAAAAGATTGCCATTTCAATATTCTGGCGAATAGCGTGTCATGTTAGGTATTATATCAAGTGATGACCTACCTAATTCGTTCACATTTTTTCATACATTTTACATGGTCAAAATAGACCCCACCGTAGACCAAGTCTACTGAAACTAATCAACAACTCCGATGCAATTAATTCGTGTATTTATTAGTATTTATTACGGTTTTATCCCTGTTTCATTGTCAAGTTATTAGTTGTACCCATGTTGTCCCAATAATTTCCAACCAGCAATCAATTCCAAATTGCTCACGTAAACTCGCATGATTGGTCTTTGGCATCGTGTCCGTCAATTTAGGAGAAATATATTATAACTTTCTTTTAGGACCGAGAGAAACGCCAATCAACAATATTCGCTAGTTAAGCCTCATTCATATTCATATGAAAATAAAAAAGAGTCAAATTATGTTATTCTTCAGCCTCAATCATGAACTTAACTTTAAAATTTTATTCAATCAGCTTCAAAATAAAAAATTTAAACAGTTTGAAATCCATCTAATTCACAAATAATAAATTTACATGCAACAAAATGAAAATTTTCAATTAATAGTATGAAGAAAAATAACCACATTAAAATTAACTTATAAAGTTATACACTTTATTATTTTAACAGCTTGACTTTCTACCAATGTAATCCTAAAATTTATACATTTAACATATAAATGTATCACTCGTGATGTAGATCGGTTTTTAATGAGTTTGATTCATTATTTGAAACTAATTTAATATGTTTTAGAGTTAAGTTCACTAGAGAACTTGGTAAACTTAAGAACACGCTAGTTGTCCTAAAAAAATCTTACTAATGAAAAACAAATCTATAAATTTTATTAATATAAGGCTACAAATAGAAAGAATTGACATACAAAATTGTGTTTGTATTAACTGAAGTAATATATTACGTTTGAAAATAAGAACTAACCGAAAATTATGAAAATTTGAGAGTTTCAATTATTTCTCATTGCAAATACA
This sequence comes from Carex sylvatica, assembly GCA_964058845.1. Lineage (NCBI taxonomy): Eukaryota > Viridiplantae > Streptophyta > Magnoliopsida > Poales > Cyperaceae > Carex > Carex sylvatica. Next base: position 9,230 of record CAXKVR010000246.1, read on the forward strand.
AATAACAATAATGCACGATCTCTTCATATATATATATTGGGTGAGCCATGGCTCACCAAGCGTTTGTACTCCACGCCGTATTTTCACTTTGAAAGTCCAAACGACCGATCTGAATCGTTAGATGTGATCTCTATATTGAAATGTGCTTGGAGACCAAATTTTATATTTTTTAGAATTTTTTTACTATTTATTAAGTATTTTTGAAAATTGTTATTTTGCTGTGAACAGTAAAATTTTCTGGACCATCGGATCAGCAATTTTAAAAAATGCTTAATAAATAGTAAACAAATTTAAAAAAATTTAAAATTTGGTCTCCAAGTACATTTCAATATGGAGAACAAGATGAACGGTTCGAATCGGTTGTTTGAATTTTCAAAATAACTAAAATGAGCCATAGCTCACCAACGCGAAATAAATCATGACTCATTTTAGCCCATCTCTCTCTATATATATATATATATATATATATTATACATATATCTATACGAGCACGTAAATGTATTTGAGACTTTTAATATCTATCAGAATAGATTAAAACTACGTGCACATATTATGGAGTATGGACTACATAAATATCACCGAAATTTTTATAAATACCCAAAAAAAAATATAAAATTACGGAATCTACTCACTGTTTGAATGAAATTCGAAAAATGTCCAATCCGGTTATCCAATAACCGGATTTGAGATAAATGTCCGGTAAACGGTGCACCGGACTTTTTTTTTTTGAAAAAAAAATTATATTTCCGGTTAACGGTGCACCGGACTTTTTTTTTTTTTTTTTTTTTTTGAAAAAAAAATTATATTTCCGGTCAACGGTGTACCGGATTTTTTTTTTTTTTTTTTTTTTTTTTTTTTTTTTTACAGAAAATTTTTTTTAAACAGAATTTTTTTTTTATTAAAATATTAGAAATGTTGAATATATTTCTTTGAAAATAAATGGAATACAATATAATTTGATTTATTAGAAAGACTACAATAAATAACCCGGATCAATATTTTTCAACCCGAATTTTTCGCGGCCGTAAGAAAAATTAATATATTTTTAATGGTTGTTATTCAAAAAGAATTCTCAAAATAGATACAACTTTTAATAAATTAAATGTACTAGAAAGATCACAATATTTTCTGAATTATCTAGAAGTGACTTTTTAATCGGAATCAATAACTCAGAATCTAAGCATTTTTATTTTTTCCCAATAACACATAAAAAATATATTAATTTTTCTTACGGCCGCAAAAAATTCGGCATGAAAAATATTGATCCGGGTTATTTGTTGCTCTAATAAATCAAATTATATTGTATTCCATCTATTTTCAAAGAAATATATTCAACATTTCTAATATTTTAATAAAAAAAAAATTCTGTTTAAAAAAAAATTTCTGTAAAAAAAAAAAAAAAAAAAAAAAAAAAAAAATCCGGTACACCGTTAACCGGAAATATAATTTTTTTTTCAAAAAAAAAAAAAAAAAAAAAGTCCGGTGCACCGTTAACCGGAAATATAATTTTTTTTTCAAAAAAAAAAAAAAAAAAAAAAAGTCCGGTGCACCGTTAACCGGAAATGTAATTTTTTTTCAAAAAAAAAAAAAAAAAAAAAAAAAATCCGGTGAACGGTTAACCGGAAATTTGTCTCAAATCCGGTTATTGGATAACCGGATTGGGCATTTTTCGAATTCCATTCAAACAGTGGGTAGATTCCGTAATTATATATTTTTTTTTGGGTATTTATAAAAATTTCGGTAAATATCACGTCTAGCAGTAATATATGTAGAACATCAAAAGTGTAAAGAATCAATTTAGACAAAAATATAGTTTTATTTTTTTTCAGACTTTTGGTACCTATCACAACGAATTAAAACACCTGCTTCTTTTAATTGTTTAAAATGAGATAGACGCTATATATTAATTTGACGGTCAAACAGAAAATAAGATGGCACAATTTACACCAAAATTATATTGTTGATTAGGGACCTGTGTTCATCTTCAATTCTTCATAAATAAATTTCATAGTTGAAAAAGAAAATATTTTAATTAATTTGTCTGCCTACATTGATTATGATGTCAATTATCTTTATCTATACTAGTTAAACAAGTTTAATGCCATGTGGAACTGTGGACAAAATAAATTGTTACACCACCAATAATATCTAAATTAATGTAATGAAAAGTTTAAAGTTTACAGTAGAATTAAATTGTTTGCGTCCTGAGTGAGAAGTTATGCTTTGAAACTTCAGTATGTGACAGTAAAAAGAAAAGAGGAATTTGTAAAAAAGGTAGAATTTGGTAAATTATTTGTTTCTTTTAGAAAATTTTTGTTCACACTATTAAAAGTATTTAAAGACTAACTTTGGAAATACAAAAATAGAGAGCTTAGAGGGGGTGATGGAATAAATTTAACACAGTGCACAATAACAAAATATTGGATTGCAGTTGTTTTGTTGTTCCTTATGTGTTTGCATGGCATGCAATGCAAATAAAATGAGTCTAAAAGAGAAAACATATATTGCCCTTTTGAAGTCGCAGCAATTTCAAGAATTACATCTATATAATTAACTAAAATATTATTTGAAATTTAAATTCTACCTTCAATACAGAATTTCACTCATGATGGAAAATTATAAAATTATAAAATTGAAATATTGAATTATTTTTGTGACAACGCGAATTCTTTCAAATTAACTTCCGTGGAATCAAATGAAAATAAAAACAACATAAACATCTGTTAGTGGCACATGACAGTAAGACCACGTGTCAGTTTGACAGTATAATTGCCGTTAGAGAAGGAATTGCTCCGAATATTTTTTTTCCCTGACGAAAGAATATTCCTTTTCCAGATCGACTGGGTTGTTACAACTTACAACAGCATGTGTGGCATCTCAATTTTGATATCAAGGCATCAATATTGACCTGGTAAATTAAGTAGATTAAGTATACACTTTGAACGTTAATTATAAACAATAATAAAAATAATATATAAATTTTTATTTTGCAGGATTCATTTTTTCAATAATTTTTTTTTCTATTAAAGGTTAAATTTAAATTTATGCAGATCCGACACTTTTCTTAAGTACTAACTATTAATAAGTGAATAATGTACAATTTTCTTATAAATCAAAAATCATTAAAAAAAAAAAAACATAAAGTTGGATGGAATAACAGTAAATTGAATAACTAAAAAATCAGGTTCTGAGCTCTCCCACTATTCTATTACTATTAACATAAATTTGACAGTTAAAAAAACGCTTTGAATGCTAATAGGCTATATCTTAAATTTTGTTAAGATTTTAGTGCTCTTAATCTGATTATAACCAAATACTGAAAAAGAAAAGGACATCTAAAGTTGAAGCAATTAAAAATTGAAGTACAATTAAGTTGGACTTGTGCTTTGTCGTCATGCTACGTACACCGCTCTGGGCTCTGGCTGCCTTCCATTGTCAAAGTTAGGTGACGGCAATGAGATAGGAGTAGGTCCGATGGGCATTGGACCTACTTTTAGGTTCAATTAGCTCTAACACCGTACAATTGGCATTAAGATGTGTGCGCACGGAAATTGATAAAAACTCATACGGATTTTAATAGGATCACACGAATCTTGATGCAATTAAATGGCCAGATCACCCATCGAACCACTGTAGGTCCAATGGGCATCGGACCTACTCCGAAGTGGACGGCAATGGCATATTGGAAACATTAATTAGGTGGTCGTGGTACCACGTCCACGTGCCTCTTCATATTATTATATTATAATTCTATTATATAGTTGCAAAATCTTCAAACAGAGGTTCACTTTTTTAAGCTTTTTAATCCTTGTAAATTTTACCACAACTCGCGGTGCAGATGAAATATTCAATTACTAATATTTTTAGCAATTCAACGCCGAAATATAAGAAACAGTAGGCTTACAGTAATTGTCGTGTACTTCTCCATTGCCATTTGACCTACCTTAATTTGGAGCTTTCTATTTCCATTTCTATATATATATGCATCCTGAATTTTATTATTTCGATCCATACTCAATTAGCATATCTTAGTCAAATATACGCATCACAATTCACAAGTTCACAACTGTACTATATGTATTTTTTTTATTAAGAAAAGTATCGATTCCATGCCAAATCTAGCATAACTTTTTGTCATTTTTTCTTTTAATGAAAATGACAGTACGAATCAAATTGATTGAGATTATATACCATCGAACTTAATTTAGAGATTAGTATGAACATTGGACAATAGTCTTTACATAACTATATAATAAGTTCTAAAAATAATAAAACATGAAATAATTATAATTTACTCGATGAATATAAAATAAATACTTCAAATTTAATGTATTGTTTTTTCTTAATTTGGTACAAACTGAGCTCTAGAAATAATAACATTTTACGTTGACCCACCTTTTATACAAAAATATAAATGTTTCGAATTTCAACATTTGAACCTCAAACTAAATATATAAATGTAAAAATGAACACTGCATTAATTACTCCTCAAGTTGTCGCCTCTGACTGCGCATTTGAACTTCAAACTAAATATATAAATGTAAAAATGAACACTGCACTAATTACACCAGCTACTTGGGATAATTTTATAAAAAAAACAACCATAAACCATGCATTATGAAATAATTAAGTGTGCATTTTAAAGCAGTCCAGACAATTAGTATGGAAATTAAAAATAATAAATGTGCCTTCTATAATAGTCAAGTGTGTATTGTGCAATAGTGTGCATTATGTAATAATTATGTGTGTGTTTTGAAACAGTTCAAATAGTGACTCTATAAGATTAAAACAACTATTATTAATAGCCATTAAAGCATATCATTATTTGGTCAAAAACACATGAAGCTATCAATTATTGATTCATATAAAACGATCAAGTGTGCATCAAGCAAATATGCGGGTGTACCTTCGATAATACTTAGAATGCAAGTATTCATACATTATTATGCAAGTGTGAATAGTTCGTGTATCAAGTGTTTGTATCTAACATAGTAACATATGCTTTATTTTTTCGTTGTGGCACTCGATTACGTTTGAAAGTATTAATATCAAGTATTGTAAGTATTTATATATCGTAATGTAAGTATTATACTAAAGTATAAATTGTTACGTTGAAAAATATCTTAATTTAATATTTTTTTTTACAAATTACTCTATTTCGTGCTTGATTGTATTAATACGTAATATGAAAAGTATTCACACCTATGCATTTATGTACTAATATTTATGTTGTAGACTATGTTGCATGGATACAGGTACGGATATCGTATCAGATACGATACAAATACGATGATACGATAATTTTTAAAAGTCTAGAAGACAAGTATTCATACAACATCGAGCAAATATTTATACATTTGTAATGCAAGTATTCATACCTAAGGTACCTAACATATTTCTAAAATAACTAGATGCAAGTATGGATGTATATATGCGCAAATATTAATATATAAAAAATCATCTATTCATATCTAAAATATCAAATAACCAAAATAACAAAAACCATAATAACAACATGAGTAAGGCTAGGGTGCTATGGATAACACAGAGCATGCTATGCAACTCTATATGTGGCTGTCTGATTGCTTTCAAAATTACTCTATCTAGTGCTTGATTGTTGTGTAAGTATTCATACCTCGTCATGCAAGTATTCATACATCGTCGTGAATACCTTGTCGTGTAAGTATTCATATCTTGTCGAACAAGTATTTATTCTCGTCATGCAAGTATTCATACCTCGTAATGCAAATGTAATTAATTCATGTCTAGAGTGTTTGTACCTAACATATTTTATTATTATTTTTTTCATATGGCACTGGATGATGTCAGAAAATATTAATATTAAGTATCGCAAGTATTTATACATTGTCATGCAAGTGTAAATAATTCATATGTCAAGTATTAGTAACTAACATAATCTATGCAATTTTTAATTTTATTTTCATATGGCATGTGATGATATATGAAAGTATTTATACTTCATCATGTAAGTGTGAATAATTTATGTATTAAGCGTTTATATCTAAATTATTTTATCATTAATAATTTTTTTTTCTTATGGCATCAGATGACGTTTGAAAGTACTAATATCAAGTATTGTAAATATTCATAACTCGTCATGCAAGTGTAAATAATTTATATATCAAGTATATGTATCTAGCAAATTCTATTTTTTTTTTTAATATGGCACTAAATAATATCTAAAAGTATTGCAAGTATTTATACATCGTTATGCACGTGTTAATCGTTCTTATATCAAGTTTTTCTATGTAACAAATTCTATCAATTTTTTTTCATACGGCACTGGATGATATCTGAAAGTATTTATACCTCGTCATGCAAGTGAGAATAGTCCGTGTATCAAGTGTTTGTATCTAGCTAACATATTTTATCATTTTTTTATTTTTAATTTTTCATATGACACTGAATGATGTATGAAAGTATTAATTTCAAATTTGCAAGTATTCATACCTCGTCATACAAATATGAATAGTTTATGTATCAAGCGTTTGTATCTAAAAGATTTTATCAATATTATTTTTTTTTTCTTAGGGCATCAGATGATGTTTGAAAGTATTAATATTAAGTATTGTAAGTATTCATACCTCGTCATGCAAGTGTAAATAGCAGTGTTTTAAAATGCGGTTGCATATGCTTATGCAGTCGGCAGTTATGCTCAGAATGCCATGCAGTCTCTCCTATATAGTTTTGAGCATGTGACCGCATATGTGGTCCGGATATGCAAATTAAAAATGTAATATGCATCGCATGTAATTAAAAGTTCATATGCATTATGCAGAGTTTTACTATCACATTTCAAATTATTGTATTTTTTATATACAATAAGGCACATTTTATGTTGGTTATGTGAAAATAAATTAAATTATATGAATATGAATATATATACACGTGAATTTTTATTTTAAAATCCACATATATAAATCCGCATTAAAATTGGCATTTGCATCTGCATATCGCTTATGCGATATGCAGTGACTTTTCGCATGCATGAACAAAATTGTATTTTGAAACATTGATAAATAGTTTATATATCAAGTATATGTATCTAGCAGATTCAATTAATTTTTTTAAATATGGCACTGGATAAAACAATTAATATACTTACTGGTAAAACATTATGTACTGGTAAAAGAAAATGAATTCAAAATATTTTTTTCTAAAAAGGTACAAAGAGTAAAACATGGAATCAACTAAACAAATTTATGTAGAACAATTGCTTTCTGCTTCATAATTATTAGCCTTTTGCATTTTCAACTCTTCTCGAGATAATTAGAACTGGATTCGATATCCAAGTCATCACTTCCTGTACCATGAGTTTGTTTCGCTGCAACCGAGCTTTGCGCCTTTTCCCCTGCCATTTGACTTTCCTCACTCTCTTCAATGCCAGTGCTGTGAAGTCTACCCTCTGTATAGTCTGAAAATTTCGTTAATTGCATCAAGTTCCTTGTAGATGCTTTCCAGTTTCCTCCACTTTTGCCTCATACTTCATAGTTCCTGACAGAGTATAATTCTGCAAATAAAACCATATCATCACATTTCATGAGCAAAAGTGTCAATTTAAATGATTTTGTTGAGATTCGAAATAACAGCATATATACTATTTTCCGTTTTGCCAGAAAGAACAAAAGCTATGTTTTATCAGGATAAATGCAATGGGATGCCAGCGATGCCGTATGCTACAATAAGAAACCCATTAATTTCGGCAAAAAAAAGCCGAGCATTTAAGAACAAAGGCAAAAATATTATTTCTCCTTTTTTATTATAAATTTTCAAAATTTAAACTGCCGACATGCAATCAAAAGGCGGGAAAAGCACAAAGAAAACCATAACGGGTTTGATGTTGGAAAATCTGAACCCAATAAAGAGAGTGAGAGAGAGAGAGAGAGAGAGAGAGATAAAGAGAGATAGTGGAGAGATAGTTCTTCTTCTTCGAGAGAGAAATATGGAGAAAACTGGAGTAGACATATCGACACCACACACATTTATATTAACACAACATCTTTATAAAAATTTAATGTATAAACAATTTTGATCCTCATTCTCTTTCTAACTATCATATTTTTTCATAATGTAATACATTATTATAGTGATCATTATATTATTTGGTTTTTATAATTGATAGATTTTTTTTTTCCTTTTTTTTATATTTCACATTCATGTTAAATCAAAAGCTACAAAATTTCGTTGATCTTTTTTTTTTTTTTTCATGAAAATATGGTTATATAATTTACACAAGAAAACATTCAATTCAATTAAGGTTTTAAGCAGTTAAGCCAAAATATGTATTAACTTTTTTTTTTGTAAATAATTTTTTTTTAATATTAAAATACACTCGCTTCAGTATGTGATATATATTCCAACTAAAATATATTTTAAATTTGTATATATTTTTTCTTAATTTTGATACTTATAATCTATTAGTCTATTTTAATTAAAATTGTTAGAAACTTTTTATTGATGTTTTGTAATTAATTTATTTTTGTTAATTGAATAGATGGATCAATTCCCTAACCCACCAGAAGAAAACCTTGAAAATCAAGTTTTGAATTATGCAAATGAAGAAAATCAACTTCTTAATTTGAAGTTTGAATATTATGATGATATGCTTCTTGTTGTTCGTGGTTTATATGGTGCTAAAGGCTTTGTATGCTAAACAACTCGCAACTTGCGACCAAATAAATTTGTTATTTTGTAGTGTCTTGCTGTACTTTTAATTTATTATTTTAATCATAAGTTGAATGTGAAATTATTCATGATAATTTGCATTCAATATGTTTTTTTATGCAAGTAATCACCGACATTTTTAAAAATACCCAAAAAATAAAACAAATTATTAAGAATAACTGGGTTCTGGGAATATTTTTAAAAATGCCCAAACCGTACAGAATATTTACGGTTTGGATTTTTTTTTTTTTTTTTTTTTTTTTTTAGGGTTTATTGGAATTTAGTTTAATTTGTATTTGAAATTTAGATTAGTTTGAATTGGTAAGTTAGAGGTGATATAGTTATTTTTGAGAGATGATATCTTACGATCTGTTTTGAGATTTTGTATGAAACTTCACAGCCTTGTTCTACGATGTTAAGACTATATGTCGGTCAATTTTCATGATTTTTGAAAATGTCTTACTAAGACTAACTGTTTAGAAAATGATAAGAAATTTAATACATGAATACTTTGTACTCTAAAAAAATAAAAAAAGAAAGATCAAATTGCTCAATAATAAACAAAATTTGTATCCCAATTCCAATATTTTAACTAAACATATCGAATTCTACATTTTTTTTGGAGAATGCGATCACATACTTCATGCAGAAGTTTACAAAAAGAATAAAACATAAAAATCATGAAAATTGACCGACATACAGTCTTAACATCGTAGAACAAGACTGTGAAGTTTCATACAAAATCTCAAAACAGATCGTAAGATATCATCTCTCAAAAATAACTATATCACCTCTAACTTACCAATTCAAACTAATCTAAATTCCAAACACAAATTAAACTAAATTCCAATAAACCCTAAAAAAAAAAAAAAAAAAAAAAAAAAAAAAAAAAAAAAAAAAAAATTCCAAACCGTAAATATTCTATACGGTTTGGAAAAAAAAAAAAAAAAAAAAAAAAAAAAAAAATCCAAACCGTAAATATTTTATACGGTTTGGAATTAAAATTCCAAACCATAAATATTCTGTACGGTTTGGGCATTTTTAAAAATATTCCCAGAACCCAGTTATTCTTAATAATTTGTTTTATTTTTTGGGTATTTTTAAAAATGTCGGAAGTAATCATGTCGTCTTATTAGTGTTATTGCGTAAAAAAAAATAATAGACAATTTTTTTTTATATTAGATTCTTAAAAACAATTGTGAAGTTTTACAAAATAAATCGATATATACAACTTTGATAGATTTTAATAATATAATAAAATTAATTCACTATTGTAATTTCCTTAAAAAACTTAAAGATTTGATTAAAATAAATAATGAATACTTATTATATAATAACATAAAGTTTATAAATAGATTTTATAGTAACTTTTAAGTAACATATTTTAAAATAATATATGACAGAAAAATATATTATACACAAAATAACATACTTTATAAAACATAACTTTTAAGGAAAAACAATTATGTGCTAATATATGAGACAATTAGTTTTTAAAGGAAACACTTGATGAAGAGTAAAATTATCTATATAGTAAAATATTTTGATGATGTTGTGTTAATATAAAATTGAGTTGTTTTAATATCATCACCCAGAAAACTGGAGAGAGAGAAAACGCAAGCTTACAGAGAGAGAGCGCGGGTACGACTTTGTGGCCTTGTGTGAGCGGAGGGGAGAGAAAACGGGACAGAAGAAGAGTGAGAGATGCGTGCGCCTTGTCTTCTCCAGGAAAGAAATGAAAGGGATGTGGGGTTCGCTATTGAGTGGGAGAGATGAGAAGGATAATTTATTTGTTTAAGATGTCATTTTTTTTTAATCCGAAAAGAGATATAATTAAGATAGTTGAGACTTTGACCGTTAAAATACACTTTGACAGGGGATAAATGAGAAAAATAAATTGGGAGAAATTTTTTTTTTTTCATTATTTAAAATTGTTTCTATAAATATCTTTTTTTTTGTAAGTCTCCGGTCTTCACATATTTCAACAATAACTGTTTTAGAATATCGTGACCGTCTGACCGAGGGTCGTTGAGTAATTTCTGAATCCAAGTAAATAGGTAAAAAAAAGGAAAGAAAGGGATATTTATTTCTTCGAAAAGAATGCTATTATGTCTCATGAAAAATATTCCGCAACCCAATGATATGGTTTTTAATTATTAAATTAGAAATCTGAATCCACTTTATACATTCTAAAAGCATTGCTTGTTATTAAAAAAACGCCACAGAAGTACATAACTGTCAGATTTCTCATACTCGAATAACTTGATACTAACACATGGCACTAACCGTAAGATTGAAGTAAATTAATCTGGCTTTATTACCTTTGACTCTAGTATTTATGTTTCCAATGGGATCTGAAAGAAACTATTTTCTCCGGCGGTTACCTTGGTAAGCACGCACGTCCCAAAAAGTACCAATTATTTTCCAAGCACGTAATTTTTTGTTTAATAATAGAATTATGGGCTATTTTCCAAGCCCATATATTATTACCGGCCTGTTGAAATAACCAAAATGTTATTACTCACCCTTTTTTTTTTTGTACAATTTCAGATTCATCTTGATAACGATCAGGCCTTGTAGTTGACCATGGGCCTTGTGGAGATCTTGGGCTTTATTGGGCCAATGAACCTTTCGAGTGAGGAATTCGTACCCGATGCCAATTTCATGTGCCTCCTCGTCGTAGACTCGTAGTCGCGTCTTTGAGAAACCAGCAAACGAAAATGACAAAAAAAATAAAATAATAATAACAAAGAGTGAACATTTCGAAAGAACTTTTCATCGAGTTCTAATAGGTTCTGGACGAACTTCTTTTGTGGTTAAATGATTTTCAATATTCTAAATAGTGGTTTCCATTATGCTGGGGCTAGATCTGAAAAATAGCGTAGTAATATATAGTTATAGCCATCGTGAAAGCTACACTATATTGTAGTTTTTATTTGTTTGTTTAATTTTAGGATTACTTAATAGTGCTGTTAACATTATATGTCTAAAAAATCTGATCTAAAAATTAAAAGTTGCTATAATATTAATTTCCACAAAAGAACATATATAGCATGTCAGAAATGTAAAAGCGGCATAAACAGCACTAGTTAATTTAGACCTATCCAACTATTAAAAAATTGAGTAATGCCCACTAAACAAGCTTTTATTGGCGTTAAGAAATTCCATTACCTGTACGCGCCAGCAATCAACTAGAGCGGATCATAATTACGTTGTAACATACTATTTTCACAGTATAATTTTCAGTAGAAAAAGAAAATGCCAGTTCAGGATGCATGAAAGATGCGTGTGGAGAAAGAGAGGGAGAACTAAATAGGTAAAATTTTATTCCACACAGGTCCTACTACATTCATTTGGACTTAAAGTTTACCATAAAATACGTTGGTAAACGAGCAATAATATTTTGTTACAAGATTTCGCATCCTTCTGATGCAGGTTAGATTTGAATTTCAAAGAATTTTAACAGATTTTGGTCCAATAAAATTGAATTAAGTCTTCATTGTCGAGTCTCTCCTGGTCTGTCTTTTAATAATTATTCAACTGCATCCAGTCACCGGCTCCACTGTCACAAACAAAGAACCAAGTAATTTCATCAGTAAATTTTTCCGGATTGATCTTTTGTAAAAGTGGCACACATCCAAACAGAGCATTTTTGTTTGATCGTATTTTTATGTCAAAGAAAAAGAGAGATGTTGCAAATGATGAAACAACAACAACAACAACACAATAAAAAAAAAAAGATTTGGCCCAAAAGCAACAATTCAATGAAATCTGTTAAATCTGGCCCAAAAGAATTTTCATTTTCATTTTGACCTTCTAAACTTAATTAATACAGGTTACCCGTTACCCAATTAATTTGTTCCATCACAATTTCATTTTCAATTTCACTAAAGTAACAAACATATCAAGTAAATTAATTGACATTAGAGAAGCAAGTACCTTTAGGAGCCAAGACAGCGGGCTTGGGCATGAGAGTAGGGATGGAGGCCATGGCAGTGGTGTTGACGGGAGGGAAGAAGTGGGCCGCCGGGACCCCCAGTCCCTGCGACTGGTGGTGCTGATAGTGATAAAACGGGGTGTAATATGGCAGCATACCGCTCGGTGCCACCATGCCTCCCTGCACTTGGGTCGGGTACGAGTATTGACCCTGTATGTATGATCCTCCCGCTGTAGGGCTCAGTTTCTGTTTCAATTTTTCACAATAAAATTATTAAG
>CAXKVR010000247.1:0-16895 GCA_964058845.1 Carex sylvatica
ACTTCATTAGAAGTCCCTCCATTACCTGTGGACATTTGCATTTTCCTACATATTACATAAAGAGAATTTATATTTTATTTGGAAATCAAATTATGTGCATACAGGATAAGTGAGTCAGGTTTAGTAGTTCAAGTTTATTGGTTTTATAGATTAGTCTTAACTTAACAAATTCTATTATATTATGTTAGGCAGTTAGAGCCAGCGCATGGCACAGATTGTAATCAAACCATGAATTGTAAGTAATATGGACCAATGAAACTACAATTAATAAAATGCCACTAATTATGTTCTGGTACTGACTAGATGGTAATTGGTTCTTTTTCCTTTTCATATTTAACTAGAATTGTTAACTACCATAAAATTTAAGATAAATACTTTTAGAAAACTTATTTCATACTGCCTCTATACTTTGAAACAATAATTAGAAAGTAAATAGTTACTCATCAATAAATTATATAACATGCTCACTGGGCTACTGGCTGACTGCATGGCATCATACGTCTAATATTCATAAGTCATAATCAATGTATATAATTAAATAACAAAACATCTTGGTATTGACTAGGTTCAATGATTAGTTCAATTTCTACGAGAATCAAAGGTGTGCCAAATTAGTTCAATTTTTTAGGAATGAAAGGGGTGCCTAACTGCCAAGCCCTCACAAAGAAGCAAATAGAAATCTAGTAGAGTCGTACAGAGTTTTGATTTACCTAGAATTTTCTCCAAATCGTCACTCAAGTCCTCACAGGGAGATCATCAGCCACTCAAGCTCCTTCTTGGTTGGAGGACACGGCGGGTAGGGTTTAGGACACGAAAATCAATCACTCAGTCTCGCAAGGGAGAGGAGAAGAGTAGATGCCATAGGCCGGTGGCGGGGTGATCGGTAAGTGTGTGCAAAGTGGGAGAGAGAGAGAGAGAGACGGTGATGGGACAGCGTGAAGAGACAGAGAGAGGTGAGAAAGAGCGGCAAAGGGAAATGAAAAATGAAAGAGAACTGTGTAGAGAGTCTCTACTAAAAAGATCCGGATCTCTACTAAAAAGTATAAACGTTAGTCCCACTAGTGAAAAAGATATAATCGTGTGACACTATATATAGAATTGCTTTCTCTGGAATATAAACAGGTTACGGAGAGTTGAATATCGGATACGGATAAATGCGGATATCCGCTCCGTTTAGAGATGTAGAAATTTATCCGTTTTCATATCCGTGTATTTTGACTATGTTCACTATTTATTCGGATCCGAATCCGTGAAGTATCCGCTCCATTTAAAACGGATACGGATAGTAAGCGGATACGGAGCAGATTCGAAACGGATAATCCGGATCCGTTTACACCCCTAATATATATTCATATTCATATATTTGAATTTATTTCCACATAATGACATAACCAACAATAGTTTTTTTGATCTTTTTCCAATAAATTATGATTAAAAATACAATCAAATTAAATAATTAAGTAAGCACAAAAGCACAAACAAATACGTCAACTACAACCAAATTATGCATAAATTCAGTTTAGCACAAACAAATTGACAACACTAGTTAAACTTAAAAATAACATAAATGAATCATAAGTTTAAACTAAAGTACTATATTATTCTTATTCCTCCACTGGTACACGTAAATCAAGTTCTTCTTCATCATTATCATCATCATCACAAACATCATCATCATCATCACAAACATCATCATCATCATCTATGTCATCAGTTGTAGAGGAAGATGCTAAACTTGAAGCTGAATGAATTTCCTCGGGCAAATCTAAGGATCGACCCCCTGTCCAATCCCTCACATGTTCGTCTTGCTTTTCTTCTCTTGCACGCAATGGATCAGATTTTTTTTAAATCTTTCGATCATTTATGCGTGCATTAAATTGAACAAAAACTATATCATTAAGACGTTGTACTTCCAACATGCCCCTCTTCTTTAAATGGGTCTGTATATGTCAAGAAAAATTAATTAATATTTCTACAAAGAACAATAAAGTACCCTATTCCAATTATGATATTAATGATCTATTCTAACTTTCTAAGTTTCTATAGAGAAAAAAAACAGTACCCATTCAAATGTGCTCCAGTTTCTTTCGCATCTAGAAGCACTACATGTCAAACTAAGTATTTTGATAGCCATAGCTTGTAAGTAAGGAGTTTCTGAACCATAGAGACTCCACCAATGAGCTGTCAATACAAAAAAATAAGAGGATTCAAGTAGCTGCTTTATAAATATTAGTTACTACTTGTTGTTTCATATGCTTCATAATTTTTTGCATAATAATAAAATCTGGATTGAAGTGTACTTATTATATAAATTTAGATAAATATTTATAAAGCCCTAAAAAGGTGAAAGAAAAATACAAACTTGGACTGAAGGCTTCGTCATTAGTTTCTCTATGTCTCTTTGCCATCGGTTTTGCAAATTGTCCAATTGAGTTTTGAAAGTTGCGCATTTCAACGGTCATGACAATATCTTGAACCTTTGGATCCAGATAGAACCTTACAACACAATTAGAAATAGCATCCATAATAGAATGATTCGTTTTAATCTCTTCAAAATCCCTATAAAAATAATAGGGATTGAGGTAGTACGCTGCTTTATGGAGCTCTTGATCAAGTCTACCCTTCATTCCATCAACAATTGCCTTTACATAAGGCTCGAACACATCTTCATTGTATCTAAAAGCCGTTTTTATCTCCTTTATTGCATCTTTCAAACCTCCATAAATAAATTTCATTGGTTGATTCTCTTCACCATCAACAATATGAAGAAGAAGAAGAACTAATGACAAGAAAACTTTGGTTGCTAATGCCATTGATTTCCAAAAATTATTGGTGGCAGCAACATCTGACATCTTTCTTGCCTTGTCAGAAAACTTCCTTCTCTTTTTCTTAGAACTTTCTATCAAATCAGCATATTCATCATAAAGGAAAAAAAGCCGCAATTGTGACTTCTTTTGTGAAATGCTATCTAAGGTGAGAAAGGAAGTAGCAAACCGTGTAGCTCCGAGTCGCACAATATCTTTATTGTCTGTATGTACACGCATCAAAGATAGTACCTGATGGTGATTATAGATATAATTGGTGATCTCTTTAGCTTGTTTGATTGCATCACTTATCTCTTTCTGCTTTGAGATGCTCTCCAACATCAAATCAATGCTATGTGCTGCACATGAGGTCCAATAAATTCGTGGGTGTTTTGCCATAAACAATTCAGCAGCTTTCATATTTGCTGCAGCATTATCTGTCACAACATGAAGCACATTCTCCTCCCCAACTTCTTTTACTCCACTTTCCAAAAAATCTAGAATATATTCTGCTGTGTGAGATTCTGAAGATGCATCAATGGCTTTCAAAAAAACTGTTCCACGTTCACTATTCACACAAAGGTTCATTAAACTCCTATTTTTCTGATCAGTCCATGCATCTGTCATTAGCGTGCAACCAGTTTTTGCCCAAACTTCTTTATGAGGCTGCAGACTATCGGTGGTTTTTGCAACTTGCCTCTGCAATAGTGGCATACGGTACTCATACACAGTTGGAGGTTTGTATCCTAGTCCATATTGACCCACCGCTTCGCAGAAATGAAGAAATGCTGGGTCAGTGAGTGAATTGAATGAAATCCCACACCTGTAAACCCAGAAAGCTAGAAAGTCATTGACTTTATCCCGTAGGTCCTTACCATAGGTATTCTTAATGACTTGTTGCTTCCACAGCCCTTTGTCTTTCACCAAATTCACCGAATTAACAGGCTTCTTGAGCCACGATTGCTTACTCTCTGTCTCCAACTCTTCTGACCCAGAACCCTCACCAATTATATTGACATCTGTTGTTAAATCTTCTCTTGCCCTCTTTTTATCTTCTTGTTTCTTTTTTAATGTCTCCAAATACTCTCTCATTTCTCTTTGCACTTCTGGATCGGCTTTAGGGCATTTTTTTTATATTACCTTTGATCCCCGCAAGATGATTTTTCAACATGTTTATTCCTCTCTTATTAGTTTGATTGCACAACAGACACTTGATTGTATTTGTGTCATTCTTATTCGTCAACCTCCCATACTTCCAACCGGGATCATTTGAGTTTAATGGCCTATACAACTCTGAATTAATAGAATTTGAGTTCGACATTGCATGAGAACCAGAACTGAACATAATCCTATTAAAAAAAAACAAGTATCAATCTAAGAAAACGTTAATTTCAATCTAAGAAAACTTTAATTTCAATC
The DNA here is from genome assembly GCA_964058845.1 of Carex sylvatica. Lineage (NCBI taxonomy): Eukaryota > Viridiplantae > Streptophyta > Magnoliopsida > Poales > Cyperaceae > Carex > Carex sylvatica. The sequence continues at coordinate 4,224 of CAXKVR010000247.1, forward strand.
TAAGAGAATAGTCTGATACAACTTCAATCTAAAAAATATAAAAAACAGTAGAGAAGCTGTTTACAACTTCAATCTAAAAAAACAAATTTGATTTTGTATTTGTTTGATTGAATAGTCAATAGTCTAATACAAGGAACTAGAGAAGCTGTTTACAACTTTAAATTGTAACATTTTTAAGTTCCAACTAACTTGTCTAAATAATTTATGAATTTGCAAACACAATCTAAGATAGGAAGAAAAAATAGACCTGGAGAGTGGAGGTGGTCGGTGGAGAGGCACTGGAGATAGGGCGATTAATGGATGAGGTGGTCGGTGGAGAGACGGAGATAGGGCGATTCAGCGACCAGTGGAGGAGGTGGTCGGTGGAGAGACGAAGATAGGGCGATTCAGCGACCAGTGGAGGAGGAGAAATGCGATCAGTGGAGACTGGAGATTTGGGAGGAGCTGCTGGAAAGAAATCCGATTGATGCAGGCGGAGAAGCACCGGATGAGAGAATCGTGAGTGTTTGGAGGAGAGACGGAGATAGGGTTTGGAGGAGAGCAGAGATAGATTCGATCAAATTTGGGCTGGGAGTGTTTTCAGTCCGCATATGAGTTGGGACTAAGTGCATAATACATCCGCATTTTTAATTTGCATATGCGGCCGCATGATCAAAATCACATAGGAGGACTGCATGGCCATTCTGGGCACGGCTGCCGACTGTATACGCATATGCGGCCGCATTTTAAAACACTGGTTATAATTAACATCACTTGTGTCTATTATTTGCGACATGATATTATAAATATTATACAAAGTCGGACTGTGTCATCTTTGTATTATATATTCGTTTCTTGGTCTCTTAATGTCGATCATAATTGGTAGTAGCCTAAATTAGCACAAGTAAAATTGAGAAAATAATTTGAGGAACTCATTACTAACTAAAGAGCTATATTTTCTAAAAGGTTTGATGATAACTTAGGTCAGCAGTAACTGAAATCCATGAAATAAGCTATAGTTCTTGTCTCTAACTACAACAATATTTAATGGATTGAAAAAAAAAAATATTGTAACTGCATAAAGATAAATATATATGAGCATTTTCAATGCTTTTGGAAAGCTGTCTTATTAGTTTCAATAACATATTTTCTGAAATAAAAAAGGGTTAGAAAGAGACCTTAATAGTTGTAGACAAAGCGAAGGTGTGGCGTATGTATTGGCAAAGATAGATGTTAAGTTGTAGAAGAAAAACAAAAATAAAGAATTAAAAAATGTGAGTGCATGATGTACTATTCCATTCCGAAAAGATTCCAGCAAAAAAAATTAGAAGTGGTTTTGCAAGAAGAAAATGATTATTTTGTTTTAAATATTCTGTGAAGTTCTATCTTTTGAAGTTTGTTTGGGAATGTAATATGAATTCCAACCCAAAGGAGATGCAGTTTCTTGAAAAATATGGCAATACTTTAGGGTTTGCATAGGGGAACTTCGAAGATAAGCCTCGACATACTATTTTCTTAAATTTAGTGTGGTACTATCTATCTCTACAAAAAATTGAAAGCTCCACTTAGAGTCCTTTACTACAGGTTGGCCATCACCAGACTTGAAAATAATAAATAACCAGAGAGTTCCCACAAAGAGCTTCCACATGTTTACAAAATAATAAAGTTATTATCTGAAGAAAAAAAATATCAAAAGAGTTCACCACGCGTATCGGAAAAAAATGATAACACCATCGTGTTACTTACTGATATCCCGATGAAATCAGCATGGTGCCATCCAAGAGGGTTGTATATCACCACTCACCACCACCTATGTAAATAAGCATTCAGACACTCGGAAGATTTAGAGTATTTAGTTATCTTTGATTGCGTGCAGAAATAAATCTCAATCAAAGTTAGAACCATACCAAGCTTTTTTTGGATGAGATATTTTATTCAGTTGCAGGGTAGCAGCTAATATTTAGCAAAATATGTTACAATTATAGCACATTCCTAATTGATCTTTTAATTTAGAATAAATTGTAACTTTACCTATCAGAAGTTGTCTCGAATAGATCTTTCGTGATGACATTCCTAATTAATCAAGAACAGCGTATGATGGTTCTATGTCGTGGCTGGAAGAGTATGATGAATGTACTTCCGTACATCTTCTTGGCCTAGCCGGAGAGTTTCGTCACACTCTTTTTTTTTCTCCTAATGTCCATTTTTTTAGACTCATATGTATCATTTTCACTCATAATCTACATCAGCGTCAAGTAAGACTCAAACAATTAATTGAGGTGGTGATTTGTTACTAAAAATTATAATGTCAATGAAAATTGATAATAGCCTACATCAGTGTCAAATAGAAATGAGAAAACAATATGAGGAACTCATAATTCCTAGAAGGATTGATAATAACTTATGTCAGCAGTTAGTGGTATCTATGAAAAAATCTATAGTTGTTGTCTCTAACTACACCAATATTTAATGGATTAGTAAAGAATATATTGGAGCTACATAAATAAATAAATACACACACATATAGATAGGAAAATGAATATTTGCAACAGTCTTGGAAAAATACAATGAGCTTTCCTATTAGTTTCAGTAATGTATTTTTTCTGAAATTAAAAAATGTTAGAAAGAAACTTTAATAGTTGTAGACAAAGCGAAGGTGTTGGATATGTATTGCCAAAGATTGATGTTAAAACTGTAGATGAAGAAAATAACAAAGATTTAGGAAATGCAAGTGCATAAAGAGGAATTTGTATCAAGCCAATGAGGATTAATTACCATAAAGTAGAAAAACAAAGCTGTTTAAAGAATATAGGAAAACATATGCAGGACAGTGACATTTACCGGTGCACTTCTTATCATCCCAAACGACTGTGTCGTTTATGTTTGTTTCTCCAAATCCAGCAACCTGCAAGCAACAATGATTGTTTTTTTAGTTTTGGCTATTATTACTATAGAAGGACAGTATAGTCTAGTAGAAAATATTAGTATAAGAAAGATAAAACAAATCTTCAAGAGAAATTTTTAAAATGAATAAATAAAAATCATAAGTTGAAATTTAATTTTTTTTTCTTACATTTATATGAAACATATATTTCAACGTGTTTGAAAATTGCCAAAGTGTACCAGCATTTTTTGCATTTATACAACTGAAGTTAGAAATTTTTGTATTTTGGATGTAAAGCGGAGTTGGATTTCAAGATGCCATGTCAATTGACACATAGAAAAAACACCTGACTTAATATTAGTGAAAAATAAATGAACACTAATTCCATCAACCAAAAAAACAGATGCAAAAAGAAAGGATGTCAACAATTTACTTGTGCGAGCAAGGATTGATATAGAGGCCTCAGTAACAACTAACACTGTAATGAACAAAGAAAAAAGCACAAATGTTGAGGACAAAACGTAAATATTCTCTTTTGCTTACTAATAGATGAGTGAGACAGTAATTCATCAGGAAAAATGTGTACAAAAGATCGGATGCAGTAGTTTCTAATACAAATATTATCTTTTGCCAATCAATAAGTGATAGAGGCAATAATTCATTAAAAAAATTGAACAAAAGACTAACAAACAATACACAAAAAATTTAGTTTATAGATGCTAATTTTCTGAACCAATTGCAAGTTGGAGAAGAAGGTAGAAAGTTCTTTTATGAAAATCTGGAAAGGGGGACCCACCTATCGAAGAATAGTGTCACATAAATGGACGAATCACCAATCATCTAACACAGATTGAACGGTGGTAGGTTGAGGCGTTACTGTAGATGGTACTGTTCATCTACAGTAACTTTTCCATCCCATATTATATATCTATAGATAGATATGTGGAGACATATTTTATTAGTTGGCTAGTAAGCTAATTATTTTTAATATACGATAAAAGAATATTTTTTTTATGTGCTCTCACAACTTATGTAATTTCTTATGAGTGAATCTATGCTATTATGCAAAGCACGGATTGGTCCGTAATACGAATCAATATTTTTGTTTTCAAAATTTTAACAGGTAATTCGAACCGTTCAACATGATCCCATATAAATATGTACTTATAGACCGAATTTAGATTTTTTAGAAATTTTTTACCATTTTTTAAGATAGATAGAAAATCACCTAATTTGAAAAATTCTAGACAATCCAAAAACACTGATTTTCTACCTATCTTACAAATAGTAAAATAATTCTAAAAAGTATAAAATTTGGTGTACAAGTACATATTCATATGGGAATCATGTTGAACGGTTCGGATCGACTGTTGAATTTTTTAAAACAAAAAAATTGATCCGTATTACGAATCAATCTGTGTTATACATAGTACATTGTCACACTCCAGATTTTTACCATCCAGAGCGTGATTATAACATCATCATCGCACTTTTTCTTGACCCATCAACCTACGTCTACCCTCAATATTATAATAGTTGACCTCAAAATAACAATCTCCTAAAACAAAAACAAAAGATTAAAGATGATCACATGGTAATCAAGCGTCAAGGTGATTTTGATTTTATAATTCTTAATCAGAGGTAAATTAAGATTTTTTAATAATTTAATTGAATCAATGCAGGACAAATTTTTTTTTTTAAAAACAAGACAGAGACTGTAAGCCAATTCTATTGCTAAAATTTTAAAAAAAAATCAAATTAGCAAAACAACCAAGCAAGCAACATATTAACCGAATTCTAAATATAACTAATTGCCAAAAGTATTATAGAGAAGCTAATACTAAGCCACTAAGTAAAGGGCTGAGGAGTAAAGTAGGTACAAAAAAGATAGGGTAATGTTCTTTCATGCATCATTGGCAAAATAATATCTAGGGGTATAAGACTATCTCCATATCAGGGAAATAATATCTAGGGGTATGTCATATTCGATGACAGACATCCAACCAGTAACAACTGCCTCAATCTTCTTCTTCAAATTTCTTGTCCAATATTCAACAATAGATTTAATGAGCAAAATAATAAATTTTTACAGATTTAAGTGTATGCAGAACTACTTACAGTTTGTTGTTTCTTGCAATAATTATATTCGTTTGACTAATTTGCAAAACATATAATTATTGAATTTTACAATTTCTTCGATTTTAGAATTATGCAGGTTCAAGCCAATTGGAATTGCAATGTAAATTGCTTTAACTGAAAAAATCAAGAAGATATTTATCAAGAATTTAAATTGTAATATTTTAAACTTTGTAAAGTGTGTTTGGTGTTGTTTCAACATGATACAAACGTTGGTAATGTTTATAAAACGTTATAACGATTTAACCTGTAAAGAAACACTGATGAGCAACTTGATCAAATACAAAGGAATTGAAAACGTTACCATAACGATTTAAAATATTGTAATATTTTAATTAAATTTTCAAACCTCAGAATTCCTGTTTTTGATCAAGTTTTCACAAAGTGAAATCGTTGGTAACGTTTTATAAATGCTGGTAATATTTTGATCAATCTTGCATAAAAAGAAAACTTAATTTGAATTTGAACTAAAATGTCGTAATGTTTTATAAAACGTCCGTAACGTTTTAAGTCAAAAAACTCCTTATGGAGCTGTCTCTATAATAGGGCTTTGAGCTTCTCTCCCAAAGCTCTCCCAACCGACCCTAACTTTTAAAAACACTGTTTTTCTATGAGCTTGAGTTCTCCATTATTGATTGAGCTTAAAACTTCAATATCTCTTAAACAACCTCAAACCTACTTCACTAATCTTGAATTATATTATGTTAGAGTAAGATCTTGAGTGTTCTTCTTGAGAATCTAAACTTGAGACTTCGTTCTCTCTTTGAGTTGGCCGTGTGACTTCTCATTGATTTGTAAGGGCTCACCGGTTAACAAGTTGTAAACCTTTCTCATTGGGTATAGAAAGGCGCACCTATAAGAGGTTGCGATGCCCCGGAGACGTAGGTCTTTGATTTGCCGAACTCCGTTATCACCCCACGTGTCAATTTTTTCTAAACTCATATATTTACTTTTAATCGCAATTATTTTTCAATTTTAATCAATTAGCGGTGCATTTATCATAACGCAGTCGATAATTAAACCATTCACTTTAAGTGTACAATTTTCAATTTGTGTATGATGATCAGGGGCGGCTGCCCCCCTGGATTTCGAGTTTTAGTGGTGATCTATCGGTATGGATTGACTTTGCTCCTCCCTGGAATTTTTTTTGCCTTCCTCTGAATGTTTGATTTGCAATTCGGGTTAAATTTAGTGTTAAAATCAAATAAATTTCTCGAATTATGATTGGTAATTAGAATTATAAGTTAAATGATCAGAAATTATAAGTCAGAGTATTAGAAAATACAAATTAAACATTGTTTTTTTATCTAATACTCAATTAGTTAATGGATTTAAATTCAATAAACTATTTAAACCCAATTTAATTATTCCCCCACACACACGTAAATCCTGAGCCCGCCATGATAGTACGAAAGCACAATAATAACCACTCATTTGACTTTCGTAGCGAACGTACATTTAAAATTGTAACTGAACGTGTTAAGAAGAATTATAAAATATCACAACAAATTAGCTATGTGCTTGCAACAATATTATCGTTGTAAAAGTTGTCCAATCTTTTTAAAAATACACTATCACGTGGTCTATTTTTACGATTACATGCTAAAAGTACCTAATTATATGTTACAACCTAGTACTGATAAGATAAAAAGAATGGCGACATCATAGTAAAAATAATTTACCTCGATTAAGCCCCGAAATAACACAATATATATACCTTACCTCCCCATAAAACAATGTTGCAGACAGAGATTATGACTCTTGCTACTAATGTAGCCTCATAATCAGGAACAGATCTAGAATTTTCGTAAGTTAATGTTACAGACAAAGATTATAACTCTTGCAAGAAAATAATAAATCAAATTTGAATAGTTAATCGGATTTAAACTCATTAGCTAATCGAGCACTAGATAAAAAAAACAATGTTTTAATTTTTAATTTCCAATAATTTAACTTCTAATTTTTAATACTTTGACTTCTAATCCTAATTATCAATTAGAATTAAAAAATATCATAATTATAACTCTAAATTTAACATTAATTACAAATTAAAAGTTCAGAAAGAGGCAAATAAAATTTCAGAGAGGAGACAAAGTCAGTCTGAACCTATAAATTTGTATAAAATTTCAAAATCCATAGAAACACAGTTGACCCGCAACTAAACTGGATCCGCTCTGCATATAGTTCTCCGTTTAAAAACTGTAATGCGATAAATATTTACTGCATCGATCTTTTTTGGTTTAATAAACAGAGAAAATACAGTTAAAATATCAGCAAAAACCTGTCAGTGTAACGGATCTAACTAAAAAATTAGATGGTGTCAGCGAAGGTTCTCTTAAAAAATTATTGACATTGACAGTGCCAGCGCCTATAAAATTATTTTGACAAATTGAGCAAAGCTAAGTTCAATTGGTCATATACTCATATTTCGAAATTTGTACTCTAATTTTTAAATTTTCAGAATTTATTAAAAATAGATTTACAATTTTTCAAAAATATTTAAACTAAAAGAAGAAAGAAAAATAAATAAAAATAAATAAAATGTCTGATTTATGACGGAGAAGTGGAAATAATTATGCATCCTTTCATGATGCGAATTGCGAAGCATGGAATCATTAAAATTGCTCTTCTACACGAAAGTTGCACGAAGTACATCCACAAACGATCTTATGCGGTTTAAGAAAAAGAAATCTGTTTGGTGTCGCGAGTTACTCGATTTTATGTGACGTGATAATCAGGTAAATGTATAACAGATTACTTCGGTGTCCATCTCGAATTTCTGAAATACCTTCTACATAATTATCAGTAAAGCCTGCGTTGCGAAATCCTGAAAGAATTTTGATGAAAATCGAGCCTACCTGATTGCTCTAAAGCCTCTAATTCGCTGGTTCGACCCGGAGTGACCAGGAAATCCTGGTTCGCAGCTCGCAACACGCAAAATTGCACGGAAGGACGGGACATCCTCTGAGATATCTTCATATTTTGCGTGACCGACGTGTCCAGTGCCTTTCGGGGATAGCGCACGGGGCCAGTATTAGTTGATTTTTGAAATTCGTGCAGAACGTATTTGAGCGGTTGAGATTTTTCAAAAAGTCAGGCAAAATATGAGATGATCTCAGTATGCAAACTGTACCATTCTCCGGGGAGAATAACAGGAACCTGCTATTCAAATCCCAACCGTTAAATTTTTCTATACGATAATCTCAACAAATTAAGTTTATATACACGAATCTGAATGAAGTTAAACGGTTGTGATCAGAATAAGAGGTTCCTGTTATTCCAAAAGAATAACAGAAAATTTACTTCCTTCTCCGGGGGTAGACTTTATAATTAAAAAACAAAATCTCTTTGCAGATCGGAACTACCAAAATAATTCGCTCAGCTTCCCTCACAAGCTACCGGGCATGGATCCCCAAAAGTAACTCAAAATTTGAGTTTGGATTTGGACCGTCCAATCAGAATCTGGGCAATCAAGGGTCCTTTAATTTGTTACAGATTCTGATCAAACGGTCTGGATCTAAACTCAAACTTTGGGTTACTTTAGGGGATCTGATTTGCACGGGCACTCTCGTGCTCCCCACTTACCGGTTATCACTCTCAGATCGCCCCCCCCTCTCTCTCGACTCAAACCAAATTTTACCTAGCGCTCGGTTTTTATAAGGTTTCTCTCTCTCTCTCTCATCTAATTTTAGCTTTCCCCCAATTTCCGTTCCCGCTGCTCTCTCTCCAACTTTCTTTCCCGCCTTTATTTTTCTTTTTTGGCTAGAGTTTTTACCTTTTCCCGCCTGCAGCAAACACTCCTCTCTCTCTCTCTCTTCCACCCCTTGCTCGAGTTCACCCGAGAAAGGGAAATCCAACTCTGACCTTGTCTGCAGGAGTTTTTAGGTGGAGCTAGGGTTTCGTGTCTCTTTGTATTAGTCGTTCATATTTTCACTATAAGCCCCAAGGAGAATCTACTTCTCTCGTTACTGATTTGTGTTGTTTTTCGTTGGTCTGTTCGTGCAGACTTTTATGGTGCCTTTGGTGCCCGAATAGCTCATATAAGATGTACATAAAGAAGGTACTTTTTTCTCAATTTGTGAATTTACTATCCTCCCCCTATCTTGTTTTTAATATTTTTTATTTACGTACTTTTGTGACATTTTTTTTTTTTTTTCTGTTTTCACAATTAAGGTTATAATCGAAGGGTTTAAGAGCTACAAAGAGGAAGTTTCTACCGAGATATTTAGCCCGAAAGTAAATGTAGTCGGTAATACTTTTTCTTAAGTCTTATTTCTGTTGGTTATTATTAAAGTTTCTTAACCTCCAATGGTTTGCATCACTAGGGTATTGTTGCTCTATCCTTTTATTTTCTAATGTTCTCCTCTTTACTGATTGGTTGCTTCAATATATGGTGAAACAATGTCCTAGAAAAAAATAACCTCTATAGTCCAATACTGATGTCATACCAGTTAAGGTATGGTTCTGTGTTCAAGCTGGAATGTTAACCCTTAGACACATCAAATTTTAATGAAGTTTTTATTTCATCTGTCAGTTGGTGCAAATGGATCTGGGAAGTCAAATTTCTTCCACGGTAAGCTTCCTAAATTTGAGTTTCTTTCCAGTATCTGTTAATTTTAAAATTACTTAGGCTGATTTGCAGAACTTATTTACATCTGCAGCAATTCGGTTTGTGCTCAGTGACCTCTTCCAGAACCTTCGAGCAGAGGATAGACATGCTCTTCTCCATGTATGTTTTTTTTTTCTTTTTTTAAACTTGGGCCAAATTACCAATTTACCAAGGGCAATTTCACATAAGATGGGAATATCACGATGCTTATGCAAAATATGAAGAGTACCGTCTCCACCTTAGTTGTTCCATTTTGTTTAAGGTGGCGACACATCCTCTGTCCCTCATTAACAAAGTGAAAGGAAGAGCTTGGTTTTTGGGTACATTTTAAAATGGCATCTCCCATATACTACAAGCTTTGCAAGACGTTCTCATTTTGCAGAGTATACATAAGTGGGGTTTTATAAGGGAATGCTGGAGACCACCTACCCTCCCCCACCCTCTAATTGTTTGATTATTTTGTCTCTGATTAACAGGAAGGGGCCGGCCATCAAGTTGTATCTGCTTTTGTTGAGATAGTGTTTGACAACTCTGACAACCGTATCCCGGTAATTTATGTTGTAAAAAAATTCTTGTCTATTTCAAGCTCGCATTTCCATCTGGCATATGTTTCTTATTTTTTATGTCCCGGTTTCAGTCTTGAGCCCCCAGTTAAACCATCGAATGCAAAAAGAACCCTCTATTGTCTTCATTCGTATATTGGTTAGATTATAACTTACCTTGTCCTTGTAATTATTAATGCTTTATTTGACATCTTGCAATCCATCCAGTGTCATAGTACAATTTTATTGTTGTTCCTTGAATAGCATAGGTGTAATAAAATGTTGCATCAATTTGTAAAGCCAAGAAACAAATTATCTATACCAGCATGTAATTAAATGCATATGTGGTCCACAAATTATCTATACAAATTATCCAATATTTTTACAATTTTATTGGACCTGTCTATACCAGCATGTAATTAAATGCATATGTGGTCCAGATTGATAAAGAGGAGGTGAGATTGCGAAGAACTGTTGCTCTGAAGAAGGATGAGTATTTTCTGGATGGAAGGCATGTCAGGTAACAGGATTATAAAATTGAAGAATGAATAATAACAATATTTTTTTTCTCCTTTTGTGTAATACTTGATTTGTGTGCATGCATCAGTAAAACTGAGGTGATGAACTTGTTAGAGAGTGCTGGTTTTTCTCGATCAAACCCATACTATGTTGTTCAACAGGGCAAGGTTAGTATGATTATAGATAATTTGTTTCTTGGCTTTACAAATTGATGCAACTACATCCATCTCTATTTCTAGTGTTTGGACACCCGGAATTAGATTTTTATGCCAGAATTTTTATTCTTTATGCACATCCATTTAAACACTCTTTTTATGTGGTGATAATCTCAACCTGCTATTTTCATAACTCCTATCATATCGTGTTGAAACATGTTTCATATGAACAATTTAATTTATTATCAGCAAAATATCAACAATAACAACGGCATCAATGTAATAAATTACCTTCAATTTTGTTTCAAAAAATGTATGAAGTTTGAAGGTGACCAAATAAGGAATTTCTGTGTAGTTAACTCCTGCTGTTTCCTTTTTCCTCATTTTCTACTAACAACCTCAAAATTGATTTTTGCAGATTTCATCTCTGACCTTAATGAAAGATTCAGAGCGCTTAGATCTGTTGAAGGAGATTGGTGGGACCCGTGTCTATGAAGAGAGAAGGCGTGAGAGCTTGAAGATAATGCAGGAAACAGGCTAGTTCGTTCTTAACTTTCTGAATACCCATATAATGCAGACAATTCACTTAATCATATATATTGGTTGGTCTGTGTAGTGGACTTGACCAGTATGGTAACACACCATTTTAGTCTCAAATGGACGCCTTGTTTCTGCCATTAAAACTCATTTCTGCAATTTATCCAAGTGAATTTATATTGACCCTCATTTCTGCAATTTAAAGTAATTTGTCAAAGTTAGGGTCAATTTAAAATCTTTGTACATTAGAAAGCTCCCCTTGATAATTGAATTAAGCTTGACTCTACAAGTCTGTCATAATTTGAACCAATTGACGCCTCTGCAAATAATTGATAATAAAAATTAATTTAGCCCTGACTGTTTTCAGATTAATCAAGGCTCAAATTTGTTGTCATTATGTGAGGCCAAATAGTGCAAAACAAATTGCTGATATAAGAAGGGATTGATTTAATTAAATCTATGCTGTCAACTGGATGCAATCAACAAATCACTTTATTATGTGCTAACTTTGCTCATGTGCCATGAAGCCTTACATCTCCCTGTTTCTAAACCAATTTCGTCTCAATCAATTTTCAACAATACTCAAATCAAGTGCTCTGCATTTTTCAATGAAACAGCAATTAAGTCAAGGGAAGACAGATACAAGCAAAAGAGGCTTCAGTTATAAATATTAATTGATGAAATGCGTTTCTTTTCAGGAAACAAAAGGAAGCAGATAGACCAGGTGGTTCGTTACCTGGAGGAGAGGCTAAAGGAACTGGATGAAGAGAAAGAAGAGCTCAGAGAATACCAAAAGCTCGACAAACAAAGGAGAGCCCTTGAGTATACCCTTTTAGACCATGAACTAAATGAAGCCAGAAATGCACTCTCTCTGGTGAGCGCACTAATTTAATTCAAGGAGTGTTGTACCAGCCGAGTACAAGATGCATCCATCTAGATCCTTGATATTATGTATTTTATTTATTTTATTCAACCCCTCTGTTCTTACTTCGAAGATACTGATTCAGGTTTAGTCGTTTTGGTAAAGCTTGAACCTAAATTTATGGCCAACTAACATTTGCAAAGTTGCCCACAAACCGGTAATAGTCTGCAACTTGGATTACCTGCATCTTCATGTTTGTAATAGTGATTGAGTTGATTACAGTTATCACGTCACTGACAATGAGTATGTAGCTACATGCAGCACAAAAATTTCATCCATTTTTCATTTTTCCATTGGAATATTAAGATCATAATTGCATTTTAGCCATATGAACCAGCTTGAGAAACAAAATGAATTCATCTGTTTGTCACTTGGGTAGGTGTTACAGC
>CAXKVR010000248.1:0-31193 GCA_964058845.1 Carex sylvatica
CTTACACAATGTTCCAATAATAGTCATGTGTATGTCGTGTAAATATTAATAAATTATTTTCACATAGTTGATATATTGAAATGTAAAACACATGTCCGGCCTTTCCGAACGTTGTGTCAAATTTATTCCAAGATTATTCCAATTTGGTTATTGAAATAACACTATATATATATATATATATTCGGATTCATGTGTGTATCTGGTTCAATTTAAGCTTAATTTTAGTGCGGTACGTTGCATGATCGTAAATAAATCATGCAAAAAGTTTGTCATTGAAGCCCAATTGCATGATTTGTACATTAATTCATGCATACCAAAAATAATTGGCGCAAGTTTTACATAACTCACTTGTTAGGTCTTGAACGATTGGTGTAAATCTTTTTATGCACTCACTACAATTTTATATCTTTTAACTGAAAATATATAATTACAAACATTTTTTATTATATCATATTTGTATACATTTATATAGATTTTATAAAAACTATAATCATTAGCTAGTTCTTTTATATATATATATATATATATATATATATATATATATATATATATATATATATATTGTTAAGATAACAAATAAAATCATAACTCCCACTAATATTATATATATGGACAGAACTATAAAACATATCAAATTACTAATTTAAATTAAAAATAAGTCACCAAATATCCTTTATGGTCACCAATAATTATACGTATAAACTATAAACCTGAATCAATCTTTAATATAGCGATAAAAATAATACTCTACTTGAAATATCACATGTTCGAAACTGGATAAAAAAATTAATTGTAAGAGCATCTACATCCCTGAAACTCTTGGAGTTTCTAAATAACTGTTAACTAAGTTTTAGAAATTGTCTCTCAAAGTTTCTAAACCCCCACATTTCTTAAACTAAAATTAGAGTTTCTTAATTACCACATCAGCAAATAAATTACAGGAGAAACAAATTTCAGCGAATTATTTGGCCATGTCAGAGTTTATAAATAATTTCTTATTAAGAAACTTTGAAGCAAAGTTGCTAAATAAGAAACCCATTTGCATAGCTGAAATTGGTTTAGAAACCCCTTTGTGGTAAATTCGTCTAAACCCCTTTGTTTTTCCTTGTTTCTGTGATGGCACGAAGGCTTCGCCATTCTTTTGAACTGTGATTTGGTTTGTTGATTTTTCAATTGAATGAGCTGCTTGAATCTGACTCATCTGTGTTGCGAGAAATCCTTGAACCTTGTTTAGATAAACCCCTCCCTGTGTTTCCTGGTATTGTTGTACGAGCTTTGCAATTATTGTTGCTCGTCTCTATCCAGTCACGATCTTTAATTCAAGTCAAATATAACATCATAGTTTTAAGTTACGGTTAAGAAGTTAAGTTTCATATAGTTACAATCAAGACTGGTTCTCTCAATTTCAGCGAGATATTTATATCAAATGCCTTAAGTTTGTCATATAATTATTCTTGAGTTTCTATGACATTATTAATTTAAATTTTAACATTTCATCATGGACAATATGTGAATGGTTTATACAATCCACTGTTTAAGTGAATAATAAGTTGGATTTTATTGTGTGCAGGAAGAGAACAAGGAAAACTTAGAAACACCAAGAGTAGGCTGAACTAGGGTTGAGAGTGCTATTGTTGTGTTTCTATTTGTTATTTTGAGAATGTTGTTTTTGTTTCATGAATGCTATTATTATTGTGAGAATATTATTTTTGTTTCATGAATGCTATTATTATTGTGAGAATATTGTTTTTGTTTCATGAATGCTATTATTATTGTGAGAATATTGTTTTTGTTTCATGAATGCTATTATTTTGAGATTTTTTATTTTTTTTACTAATCATGAGGGTCCCTGCTATGTGCTTGAGGTTGAACTAGTGCAAACCGTGTACACATGGACTGTTGAAAATGCCTTATGATTTTCTGAATATTGTGTACTGTTGAAAATGATAACATGGACTTCTTTGATAAAATTATATAAATAAAAAATAAACATAAGGTTGTATATATAAATAAACCAAAATGTGCAGTCTGATTAAGCAAGTATAATACAAGGTGAACTAGATTTCACAGGTTTTCAGCTTACTGTTAGGATTTCTGTAGGTGTCTGCTGCATATAAACATAAATAAGTCAATTATAAGGGCCAAGCTGCATATTACCTTCTTTCATTACAACATCACACCAAGTTCCCTATGCACATAGAACAAAGGGAAGTGCTTTGGTATTTTTACTGGTACAAAGCATCATCCAAAACAGTCAAGAGAAATCAAAATTGATAAATATAGTTATGGACCATGGATTGACATCATATGATATGCACATATAAAGAATAACATACTGAACATCACTAAGCTTGATTTCCTATTTATTGAAATTGTTAAATAATTTCTATGGACAGTTGAAACTCATACTGGTAATAAATGGACTGGCCAGTGCATTCCATGCTATTATTTGCACTTGCATGTTAGATTAACCAAGTTCTGAACCTTTACAATTCCTGACAATTTTGTGTCTACACATTGAAGTAAAAGGTCCAATAAGTGAATAAAATTGAAATTATAGTACAAGTTCATATCGTGCTACACATTAGAAATTAAGTAAAAAATGAAAAACCCTGTGCTTAAACCATGCTTTTTAGAAATGAATAGAGTTGAACTAGAATTATGGCAAGCAAAAATCAAAAAGAAAAGGAGCACTCAGCTACAATAAAATTAGCATCAAATTAGCTTTCAAATATCATCAAATTAGCTTTCAAATATCATCATTCTTACAAAACAAATTCAACAAAATAGCTAAAATTAAAACATAACCCTAAATTCTAACCTAACCCTAAAGATCATCATCATTACTAGAATTCTAACATCCAAATATTTGAGGAGGTGGTGCTATTCTCCACACGTGGCCGACGGCGATGCATGGTGGAAGGCAGGTGAAAGATGGCTCGATGGAAGGGATAACCGCACAGTTCAGAGATAGCCGCACAGTCACCACCACATCAGGCTGAAAAGGAGAGCAAATTTCATATTCAATTCTTAGTAGTTCATTCAATTAAAAAAATCAACAAACCAAATCACAGTTCAAAAGAAGGGCGAAGCCTTCGTGCCATCACAGAGACAAGGAAAAACAAAAGTGTTTAGGTGAATTTATCAGAAAATCTTTCGTGCTATCACTGAGTCGCATGCTTCGCTGTGCGAGAGAGAACCGACGGAGGTGATACCATGCAAGAGGTAGGTAGGAGCGAGAGGGAGAGGTCTCTGTCGCCTGTGAGAGAGGATTGATGGAAGGGAAGGGGATCGACGGAAGGGAAAAGCTTCTGATCGAAGAAGAAGAACCAGTTAGAAGGGGATCGCTGATTTAGCTTTTCGATCGAAGAAGCAGCAGTTGGAAGGAAAAAGCTTCCGATCGAAGAAATAGAGAGGCAAAGAGCAATCAGGCGAAGGGAATTACTAATTATATTTTTTTTTTTTGCTTTCCTTACAGCCCGTAGGCCTATTACAAGCTTGAACTTTTGCTATGCATTTGGGATTCCACTATCCTGATAGTCCCCTCCCCTAATTCTACCCACATTTGCTAGATCATGAGCAACTTGAATTCCATTTTCCTCCCTTGATCTGTGCACTAGTCGAATTGATGTGAATTCCCTTTGTAGCCTCCAAGTATCCCAAATCTCCCTGCTAGATCTCCAGTCCGATATTGCAGGCAGTCCAGAGGACAAAGCATTTACCAGTTCCAGTGAGTCAGAGTACACGACCCCTCCTTCCCAGTAGCCTAAGCCAAGCTTTGAAAGCCAAAAAGGACCGCTTGCGCTTCAGCATGGGTAGGATTGATTGCATGTATCTGTTTCGATTCCCAGCTAATCACTTCACCATCTTGTATCATGAGCAGCCCAATACCTATCTTTCCCTCTTGGTCCCAGGACCCATCTACAAAGCAGGAGAAGCCCCTGTGTGCTTGCTGCGTATCTTGATGAGTCATGGCCCCATGGCTTTGGTCTAAGTTGGGCCTTCCTACCATCATACCAGAACTGAGATTTCGCATTGCAGAGTCCTCCATTGCTATATTCCAATACTCCTTACACACCGCTATGGACTGCTGCTTGCCTGAGTAGAGTCTGCCATTCCGACTTCTCCATACCGCCCAAACAATTGAGATGATTTTCAGAAAATCCTGCTCCCCAATATTTTTCCTTATGAAATTGATGATGTCCGGTAGCTCCCCAGCAAGCTCATCCGACCTAATACCCAATGGCGACGCCAACCAAGCTGATCGTGCAAATTGACACTTAAAGAGAGCATGGGTGACTGTCTCCTCTTCTAAATTACAGATTGGACATTGCGCAGAAAGGTGGGTCATTCTTCTTGCCAATACCGCTTGAACCGGTACAGCTCTAAAGCAACACTTCCAGATGAAGACTTTGAATTTCGGCAACAGACCTTTATGTCCCCATAACCAATCCCAGAATTCTTTCTCCTATAAGAACTTGATCACCTCTTAGCATCTGATACGCTTTCTTTGTTGAGAATTTGCCATCTTTTGCGTATGTGAAAAGAAGACAATCTTTTGCAGGGGGCTGAATAGGTCTTATTACCTCATTCGTCGCCACTGATAGAGCTACTGAGAACCGAAAGAGAGATTGTAGAGCTTGAAAATCCCAATTGTGTGTGGTTGTCTATTAGCTCATGCACTTTCATCTCTCTCTGAGTTGTATTGACCACCTTGAAAGCCTCCCATTGAGGAAACCATGGTTGTGAGAAGACTAGTATGCTACTGCCATCACCAATTGACCAGGCAATGTGGTGCCTTAGAATTTTCCTTTGGTCCAGTAATTGCTTCCACAATTTTGAGCAGTTGTTCCTTCTGCACGAGGTCTAGTAAGACCCCCTAGGGAAGTACTTCGCCTCGATTATCTGCACCCATATGCAATCCTGTCCAGCTACCACTTTCCTTGCATTCTTCATTAGTAGAGCCCTATTTAGTTTCGTCAAACTTCTTAGACCAAGCCCTCCCATCCCCTTAGGGGTTGCAATTTTGTCCCAAGCTACATAAGGCATGCGTTTTCTTTCCTCAGTTGAACCCCATAAAAAGTTGCGAGTGATGGCATTCAACTTTTTAATCACCTTTGTCGGAAAAATCACCATACCCATAGCATAGATGGACAAACTCTCCATCACTGACTTGATCAGAATTAAGCGACCCGCTTGTGATAGAAGATTTGATTTCCAAGAATTGAGTCTATTTTGGAATTTCTCAATTATGTAATCAAAATCCGTATCACAATTCGTTTTTACCGGGCATCCTAGGTACTTTTCATTCTCCTCCGCCAACTTTACCTGAAACAGATGCATGAAGTAATCTCGCTCTTGCTGACCCGAGTTTCTGCTGAACCGTACTTTTGATTTAGTCGGGTTGAACTCCATGCCGGAGACTTCGCATAATTCGTTCAAAATAGTACTATAGTGAGCCATTTCTGTTCCTGTCAGTGTCCCCATCAATAGTAAGTCGTCCGCAAACATAGAGTTAGTGAGAGGATTTGCGGATCTTGCCAGTTTAATTCCCCTGATATTCCCCATTCTTCTACTAGCATCCAACCACCTTGACAGGGGATCCATTGAGATAATAAACAGATATGGTGATATAGCACAACCCTGCCGTAACGCCCTTGTCGGCTTTATAAACCCATCCCCTCTCCCATCAAAGAGTATTGTGAACTTAGAAGAGGTTACACATGCTTTGATCCATTGGCAGATAGTTGGCGAGAATCCATACATTGGCAACAGTGAGAATAGATACTCCAAATTGACCCCATCTCCATTCCTGCGTGATTTGAAACTGTGGAGAATTTCTCTGAGATCTCCCTCCCAGGAACAAAAGCTGTCTGCGATTTGGCTATCAAGAAATCAATCCAAGGTTGCATCTTTCTAGCTATTAGTTTTGAAATCACCTTATACATAAGGTTACACACACTTATTGGGCGATAATCGGACACCTTCGTCGGCCCTGAGATCTTTGGTACTAATACTAGGTTTGAGCGGTCGAAGGAGTCTTCCATTGTTGATGTCACGAAGAACTTAGAAACTTCCTTTTGAATTATCGGCCCAAAGTGCTCCCAACCTTGTTGGACTAATGCTGCTGTAACCCCATCCGGCTCGGGTGCCTTTAAAGGCCCAAGTTCAAAAACAACCCTTTTAATCTCATTATTTGTGGGTTTGCAATCTAGGCTTGGCCAGGCTTCCGTCGGGATTGGGATGATTTCATCTCTAACATGCTGCGGGATGTCCACCGGGCCTTAGGCTGCTGTTGTGTTACCTGCAAAATATACTTTCTTAAAATGGTTAGTGAACTCCCTTCGTACCTTTTTCTCCTCCACTGCCCATTGACCATTCTCCTTCAAGACAGCAGCGATAGTATTTCTCCTTCTAATGATAGTGCTTGCATGGAAAAATTGTGTATTAGAGTCTCCCTGCATCGCCCAATTTTGCCTTGATCGCTGCATCCAGTACATTTCCTGAGCCACCAGGTACTTCGCATGTTGTGCCTGCAACTTTTTGATTTTCCCCCTAACTTCATCATTTTGTTGAGCATTAAGAAGAAACCCGATCTCTTCCTCAATGCTCTTCAACTCTTTATTAGGGTCATTTGCTCTCTCAGTCCAGCCCCTTACTTCCTTCCTTAATTTCGAGCATGCTTGATCCCAACCTAAATTCTCCTGTTCCACCACCCTAGCACAGAGATTGTTAAACTCTGGGTCTTGGAGCCACCATTGCTCCACCCAGAAGGATTTTTGGTTCATCTTCTCTGCTCTGCGTGTTTTTAGGACTATAGGCAAATGGTCGCTCTGGAAATTTGGTATGTGCAAAACTCTAGAATTGGGGAATAATTGTAACCAAGCCGTTGTTGCCATGCCTCTATCCATCCGCTCAAGTATCAATTTACTCCTTTTTTGATTGTTAGCTCAGGTGTATGCCAGGCCCGCATATCCCAGATCCACAAGTCCTGCTCGCTGCACAAAATCTCTGAACATCCTATTTTTATTTTTAAAAACTTGATTCCCCCCTTCTTCTCATCAATCTGTAGGAGGGCGTTGAAATCTCCAATAGTGCATTCTGGAACCCTAAATTAGCTATGTGAAACTCAATTCGTGCCCATATGTTATTATTTTGTTGGTCCGCACAGTCACCATAAACCCCGATGAATAGCCATGGAGCGCTGGCCGGATCCTTTTGTATAACTACAAATATAAAAAATTCCGAGACCTCTATAATTTTAACAGAGATTAGATCATTCCACAATAGCCATAGTCCGCCTCCCCGGCCCCTAGAGGCAACAATCTCTTTATTCTTAAGAGGCAGCTTAGCAATTCTTCTTATTACTTGGTTTTTTGAACACTTTGTCTCGTAAATAAATGCTAGTTCTGCACCTGTACACTAGAGGTACCGCCAGAGTGTCAGAATTGTCGCATCTCCTCCGCTTCCGCGACAATTCCAAGAGAATACGGTGCTCATCTTTCCAGTGGCGAGCTTGACCTCGCCGCCTTTGCCTTTTTGTTATAGGTGAGGACTAACCCTTCGTCAGCTACATCTAGTGTCACATTACCATTGACCAGCTCTTCTCCCGTCCAGTTGTGATTGACCGGCTCTGTCATAGTTTCATCAAGATTTCTCTTCTGGCCAGTAGCCCCCTGTGCCGCAGCACTATGGCCAGGATCTACACTACCTTGAGTTGGTAGTAGCATAGAGTTTATTATCCATGGGCCTCTAATGGGTTTTAATATATCTTTCATTTTTGGCCTGTCAGAGTCTGCTATCTGCCTTTTGATTCTAGCTAAATGGATCCTGTCAGCACTGCCCGTCAGCACAGCTAAGGAAGGCAATGGTTGGCCGCTGTGAGATTGTTGCAATATGGTAAGAAGTAGAATGTTGAGGTGTCTGTGCGTTTCTTACAGGAGCTGGTCCTAGCACTGAGGGTTGGGGTAGATTTTTCTTTTTCCTAGTTTTTGAGGGAGCACCGCTCTGTTTAATTGAGGGATTTTGTTGGCCTTTCTGCAATGGATTGTAAGGCCCATGAGTATTTTGTCTCCCAGTTGATTAACTTGGTACCTTCTCAGCCCACGGTAAAGAGCCACGCATAGAGCTTTCAGACGAGAGGGCAAAATTCTGAAATATCTGCATTCGCAGACCTGGGGAATTCTGCTGGAGGGCCAGGCAAGGAACATTATGATTCCCTCTTTGATTTGTTGTAGCAGCAACCTTTTTTGAAGCATAGTAATATATACTTTGAGAAACCAAAGGGGTTGATAGAAGAGACCAAGGATTGTCTTATACCTGCCAAGAGTAATCTACGGAGTCTATCTGGCAACAACAGAGATTTGTTTGGTTGTGCAGGCATTTGGACCGCTAGGGAGAGCATAGTTGGACCTGGTCTATGGGAATCCCTTATGCACCCGGCCGCCTGTCGAACTCCGAGTTGCGCTTTCATGAGATTATTGGGCTCACCCTTGGCTATGCCTGCCTCTTGTTGTGGTATATCCATGGGATGTACTTGCTCTCCATTGAAGAAGAGAGAGGGGTTAGCAGGTAGGGAAAGTGGAAGCTTAGCGGGGGTTTGGTTAGTCAAGGGTTGAGAAGAGACTATGGAGTACGAGACTGGGGAAAAGACAGATTGGGGAGAGATGGAGGATGGGTGTAGAGATGGGGCAGGTAAAGGAGGCATAGAGATAGAGGGAGGGATGGGGAGGTGCGGTAGCAGCCTAGAGAAGTGTCTCCGACCGCCTATGGTTATATCACAAAATCGTCTTGGGAAGAATGTATGTATGATACAATGATTCAGTTCCTAATTACATATGTTCAATTGAAGAATTGAAGGGTAATGTTGAAAATACTAAAATATTTTTTTTTATATATTATTTTTTAGAATAATTTAAATTAAATATCTAAATTTAGTGTATTGTGACAATTAGCTTAATTTAGTGACTTTAGAGTGGTAAATAATTAATTTTAAATTTTGAGATGGCAAATAACTAATTTTTAAGTTTTAAAGTGACAAATAATTTTTTTTTCCTATAATATTATATATTTTACAAACGGGAACGCATCAGATTCTCTGTGATCCAAAATTCAAGAAGAAGAAAATAAGATAATTAAATTAATACAAAGTTCTCCAGTCTGTTTCAAACCATCGCTTCTCTATTAAGAAAGAAACGGAGAGGTCCTGGATTGAAAATGGAGATGTAAGAGAGACACGTCTCGCTCCGTATCCTCCCAGATACCTAACTCAAGACAATTGAAACAACAGCCCTGATTTATTCTCAGTCTGTGCCTATTCGGAATGGCACAGGTAGCCAGATCAGCATTATTTGTGCTTTGATATTCGTATAATCGTATCAAGTTAAAAGAATTATCCTGGACCGTTTCAATTGGACTCAGGTAGTGAATCAAACAGGTTGGGTTGGATCGGGTCCACGGTTCCCATGGTCTGGAGGTTCAACTGGTCTACGGGTTAGCTCGGTCCGGATCTGGCGGGTTTAATTTGGAGGAGTTGGTCTAAATCCGTGCTAGACTCATGGTCCAAATTCACAGGTTCGATCCGGTTTAGATTGGGTTCGAGTCTGGTTCTGATCCGAATCTTTTTTTTTTTTAAACAGTCGACTGTTTCTGGCCGAAATTGGACTGTACGGGTTTAGTCCAGACCAGTTCGTTTCTTCACAATCCGGTTCGGATTTGGTCCAGTCCGAGTCTAGACTGATCTCGGATTAGTGCGGGATAGATTTGGACAGATCTAGTGGAAAAATCCAGTTCAAACCCTTGTTAGATTCGTCCCTTGTGTTAGTTCGATCTGATCCGAAGGTCTCACAAAGATCGAATCAGTCTGGGCCCGATCCACGATTCAACCGATTAGTCCGATTTGGTCCGAAGGTCTCACAAGAATCGGATCAGTCTGAATCCGATCGACGATTCGTTCGGACCCCGGATTTTTTCAATACACTAGACTCAGGTAATATGAGGGGATGTGAATTCGCCGCGAGACTGGAGAGAGAGAGAGAGAGCGCGCATAAATCAAGAATCTGGTGATATATATCTCTTTAATCATCAGGTCAAGCTGTTCGGCATCCTTGGATTATATAGGAAATTTTTATAAATTATAATTAAAAAAAAATTTATGAAACCAACGTGATTAATTTTTTTTTTTTTTCAAAAATTATAAAATCTAAAATGTCATTTTGGTTCTGAATTTTTTTTTTTAGGATCAAAATGACAATTTGGTCTAAAAAAAAAAGAAGACCGAAATAACATCTCAGTTCTAATGTTTTTGTAAAAAAAAACAAAGCAATCAAGTTGGTTTGATAAAATTTATTAATATTAAAAAAAAATATGAAATTTCAAAAATTATCCAGCTTTTCACATTATTTCGAAATATACACAAACCGCAATTTTTTTTTTGCTGTTTTAGACTAATTTACAGCAATTATTTTTGCAGTTTTCAATTTTTTTTATTTAAATAAAAATATTTATAATTTATTTATTTTTTGTATTGAAATATTAGAAATATTTTATATATTTCTTTAAAAATAGATGAAATACTATATAATTTGATATTAGAAAGACGGCTACAAATGACTCGAATCAACATTTTTTATGTCGAATTTTTTGTGGATGTAAAAAAAATTAATATATTTCTTTATGAGTTATTGAAAAATAATAAAAATGCTTGGATTCTGAGTTATTGATCCCGATTTAAAAGTCACTTCTAGATAATGCAGAAAATATTGTGATCTTTCTAGTACATTTAATTTTTAAAAAGTTGTATCTATTTTGAAAATTCTTTTTGAATAAAAATAATTTAATAATTTAATTTTTTTATTTTTTCAAAAATAGATACAATTTTTTATAAATTAAATGTATTAGAAGGATGATAATATTTTTTGTATTTACTTAGAAATGACTTTTGAAAAAAAAATACATTAAAAAATTGTGAAAACATCTCGGATCAAATTGCCATTTTGGTTACGAATTTTTTTTTTTGACTAAAATAGCATTTTAGTTCTTTATAATTTTTGTGTAAAAATAAAATAAAATAATTACGTTGGTTTCATATAAAAAAAATTAATTACGGTTTATAAAAAAAGTTTGTCGGCAAAGCCCAAAATAGAAATGATTGGTTCTATTTTTGGAAATCTCGTAGAGAAGCCACATTAAAAATAGTTCACTTTTATTTAAAGAACGGATACTTTGTTTCTTTAAATATTAAACCCCAAAACCTAATCGATCGTTCAATTTTTCTCTCTTTCGGCAACAAAAAAGCGAAAAACCAGCAAGCAAATTGAGATTGATAACTAAAATTCCATGGAGAACGGTAGTGGTAGCAGCAGCAATAAGAATAAAAAGAAGGGTGGAAAAAGAAAGATACCAATGGAATTGATTAAGAAGGAAAACTATCGGCAGGTACGTACGTGTTTGTCAATATGCAATGCTTGATGAGAGATTCATTTATAAGCTATGGCTAACAAAGAATGAATCATGCCATTTGAATAATTAATGCATGTTTACCATAATTTGTACATCAAAGTAAACAATCTCAATCTCAATCTCAATCTCTTTTGAGATTTATATAATGCATGTGTTTAATTAAGTTGTTGGGTTCATATCGATTGAAGGTATGTTTCAGCAAAAGGCGCAAGGGATTGTTTAAGAAGGCGGAAGAGCTGAGTGTGTTGTGTGGAGTCAATGTGAGAATTGTGGCTTTCTCTCCTGCCGGAAATCCCTACTTTTACACAAACCCTAATTGCGGTAGTTCATCCACCATCGATCATTTGTTCCCCACATCTACCTCCATCGACGGACAGACAGAGACAGATCATGAAGCCGACTCGATTTCTGTTCTCAGTCAACAAGCATCGGAGCTTCATGCTCGGCTAGAAGCCAGTAAGCGCAAAAATGAGAGTCTCAAGGCAGCGATTCACAAAGTGACGTCAGAAGAAAGCGTATGGAGGGCTGATCTGGCAAATGCTGATTTGGCTCAATTGTTGAAATTGAAGAGTGAACTCGAGCAAATCAGGGATGTGGCATTTAAGCCTTTCCCGTAGGAATGATTCTTTCTGACGATATTGGCACTCTGGGTTTGTGAACTGCCAGTTGAAAATCGAGAAGTCTGATTTTCTGTAATTTTTTGATTTTATTTCATAAATTAGTCTGATTTCTGTGAATCTGTTCAGAAATGGTCTGTCTGAATACTGATATTCAGTAAGTTATGTTTTGGAGAATTAGTCTGAATTAATTGTTAAATCTGTTCTGATCTGATAAGAAGTTTCATTGATATTTTTTTGTATGATCCCCATACCAGCGCTAGTTAATTAGAAAACAAAACTGAAATCAGAAAACATTGTAGGACTTGCATGCATGTGAGATTCAAATTCTCGAACATCTCTCTCTTCAAATGATGAACTGTGTGATTAGTAGTATTGCCCTCTCTTCTTTTGTGTACCTGGTCCGGTACACAGCTTGTGCTGCATCTGATGCCCCATTTGGCAGCCTAGTCCCTGGAATTTCATTTATTGTTCTGTACACCTCCATGTTAACCAAGTTGCAGCCTTTTTTTGTTGAATTGTCAATTAATCCGTCAAAAGCTTGTTTTTTAACATGAGCCAACCAAATACCTTGAACCTAGGGGTGCTTTCAGTGACCAAATTTTATTGACAGTATGACTCCTTTTACGTGGGCCATCCTTCATTGCAAAGCAAAGTAAGCACTTTTTACCGAAAATACCCCTGAAGCTGCCCCCTTCCAAATTATTAAAGATTGATAGTATTGGTTGTATTATTTGAGATTCAAACCTCAATAGTTTGTGAATTAATTTTGAATAAATTATATCTAGTTTGAGTTTGATTTGAATAAGATTCGAATCGAACTGGTTTTAATTTGTTTCAAAGCGAACTAATTTCTAATCGAATTAATTACAAATTGTTTTTTAATCAAATTCAAATTGAATCACAAACTACAAACTTTTTGCGCAGCCCTAAACGTGTTTAATATAAAACTGAAGATATTATTAAAGAAATGCATGTACAATATTTATGGCAGTCTTATTTTGCTTGGTCATTCATTATAAATTGAGCCCAGTAACATAAAATAGCTCCAACGAAAATTGTAACATTAACCCTTTTTTTTCAAATATGGAAACTTAGATTTACCATATCAAAAATTTGATAATTTATTTTCTTTTAGCAATGGACATTAAAGTCGTCCGAAATTTTTATTAATAACAAATTAAAATTAAAATCGAAAATAGTGAAAGAATTCGTCAAATTTTGAGATGTAAGAAAACTGTTATGATTTATATTGTCCGACAAACGTCATTAACCATAACGTCCAGATTATAAGGATAATTACCTCCTAAGTTAATTTAATGAAAAAAAATCTCGACATTACTCCATTGAAAATTATGAATTCAGTATTATAGCGAAAGTTATAAATTATAAATTATGACATATTTCTTAGATTTTAAATTCTGACATTTTATTTTTCTATTAATAAAAAATTCTGTTAAAGTGAAGGCACCGTTGAAACATTTCTGCAGTCCAAGCCCACAGAATGTGGCAAAACAGGAAAAAAGAAAGAAAAGAAGAGTAAACCATTATTTTCCCACACATCTAGCTAAAGAAAAACTTAATAACGTGCAGCAATCGTTTTATAAGAATCCTCTACCGGGTCAATATAGAGGATATCCATCATTCGCTACATATATGAATTCAGTATTATAGCTACAGAAATCAACTTCATTACAGGTTATTTTCCTTTTTTTTGGTCCTTATATAATGTTGCCCCTTGTGTATTCTGTCCTCCGTCTCTTCGATTTTCTCTCAAAATTAGATCTCCTCCTTATAATTCTCGTCGGAAAGAACAAATTGTTTTCTTGATTCTTTCTCAGCTCCAATGATTCCAAGGTACAACTTCTTCTTGGCTTTTTTATTTTTTTTTAATTTTATTTTCCAATCGACTGTGAGATTACAAGTCCTTAATGGTCTGATCCTCTTCAAGTTTTCTTTTTTAATTACCACCACATTAAATCAAAATTAATTACCACCATAATCAATATATTTCATAACATACCACTCATGCGGATCCAGTCCGTGCACCAAATTGGGCTGGCACGCAGACTTGGAATGCGTACTGATTTGGTGCGCAGACTGAGTTGGCGCACCAAATTGGCCACCGCTGCTCAGTATGCGCATAAAAAGTACGTAATTCACCAAGTATGTGCGCCAATCCAGTCGGCGCACCAATCCAATTTGGTGCGCGGACTGGATCCGCATGGGTGGGAGGAAATGAAATATGGCCATTAGGGTGGTAATCAATTAATTTTGATTTTCTGGGGTGTAACTAAAAATATTTCGGCAGTATTTCAGTATCTATTTATTTTTTCTTTTCTGGGAAGAAACCCGTAGGCAAACCCACTTTTCTTAGGAAGTTGGTGAAAAACACTAAACTGAAATTAAACTAATCTTGTGGCACAAACTTTTCTTAGGAGAAAATTGAAAGATTTGGTGAAAGTTTAATTGCATTGAGGATGACATTCTGCTACTCTCAATTGGGCCCAAATGCAAGGTTAGATGCTACTTAATTAATTACTATATTGCCACTTTGATCCTACATCTACTTCTCTGTTTATTTGGTAAAAGGTTATGTGCACAAATCCAGACCCCTTGCTCCAAAAGTTCCCTTTCAATTTTTTTTTTTTTTTTTTGGGTTTAGGGTTAGTTTTTTTATTCCATGGCCTAATTTATGCTTTATATAGTCAACAACTTGTATTTTTTTATTTTTTGGGGTTTATGAGTCATAGCTTAGGATCAATTTTTTGCTGTACTGAAGTCAAGAACAACAGTTCCCGATGCCAAATCTAAAATAATATTCAACTTGTATATTCTTCATGCTTCTCCATCTTGAGACTATTTTTCATATCTATATGTATGGAACATTGTATTATTTGGTATTTACGGAACATGTTTTGGGTTTTCACATAGAACATATCTACAACTAAGCTTTAACTATGCAGAATTTTCTAAATTTATGGTTATTGTTATCATTTGAAAATTACAAAAGAGTTTACATCTGAAAAGAAATTGCACATCCAATTGTCTAGTTTTATAGTGGTCGACAAACATTTTAATTAGACACCTAATTTCATACATTGTATAATTTATTTTTAGAACTGTTCATTTTTCAAATTTTGCAAGGGTTAACAACTTGGTTACTATAACCTAATTAAGAATGTTTTTTTTTAGCTAGAATAATGCCGCAAATATTGGTTGCGGTACATATTTCGATAAATGAAATGTGGAAAAGCAAATTATTAATTTCTATTTTCTAACTATTTGATTAGTAAACTGAACATATGGCTGTTAGTTATTGACTAAAAAATGCTGATTGGTGTTGCATATTAGTTGGATTAGTCTTTTTTTCAAGTTATATTTTTACTCAATGACAGTATATTTACTTACAGAAGAATTTACAAAGAAGTATTTTTGTTTGTCCCTTGAAGGACCTTGAAAAAAGAGGAGTCTCCAAGAGGAAGGAATAACAAGCAATTAATGCATGTGCCGCAGCAAGCACAACGAGCTTGGAGATTTCCTTTTGAAGATATATGTCAAGGTATTGAGCTTTTTACAACGGGACCCAATTTGAAACAAAAACCAAATTGGGTCATCATACAATCCCTCGATTCTTCAACCCTCAGTAACACCTTACAACGGAACCCAATTCTGCGGGACGAAGAGGAGAAGCCTCCCACCTCCTGATGCACAAAAGGTGAAGATAAGAATCTATTTCGCCAGCTGGTGGGCCCTGAACGTCGTGTTCAATATCTATAACAAGAAGGTACTGAACACCCGTGTTCCCCTACCCATGGCTTACCTGGCCATTGTGTTCTTTTATCATGCTGGTTTCGTGGCAGCTACAGTTAGCATGTCTAAAGTGGTGGTATCCTTCACCCACATAATCAAGAGCGCTGAATTGGGAAATAAAATATCTGTGGCTTTTTCATGGTTTTTGTATGTTTTGTTTAAAATCAGAGTGTATTTAATTTTGGCAATAACAGCTAAGAATATCATTTATCTGCTACCCGCATTGACGGCTTGTTTTTAAAAGAAAAACAGGAAAAAAGAAGCAAGGGCTCTAGTGCTATATTTAACTTTTTTTTATTTGACATAAGTCCCTGTAATATATGAATGGCTATTTTGTTGCTCTTGCATATTATGTGAACTTTGGATTGTTTTGGTTGTAACTGGTAATGACTGAATATAAATTATTTCTCTGTTACTCATTTTTTGGAATAAAAGTGTTAAGTCCGTCCATGTGTACATCTCTGATTATTTTTATACAAGAAAGGTTGATAATTCACTTGGCTTTAGCAATAAAACCAAAATTTAGACTCCGTAAAAAGTAAATTAACAAAAGTAACTTTAATTAAGCATTGTAGTCTAATTAGATTTGATTTTGAATTAAGCTGTTCCGATTTATGTATGTCATATTTACAATTATTTACACAAAAAATGAATTTACACTGACATGAATCCCATATCAGAACTAAGTTCACCAGCCACATATAAAACATACTATTAGAAACATCTAGTTTTATATCTTTTGTGTATTTACAAGAAGTGGTCGTCTGGTACTATGTTCACCATGATCTTCTTAGCCATCTAATGATATGGTTACCTCTGAAACACCTACAGTTTCAGTTGGGTCTTCTCCCTCTCCCTGGCTTCCTCTGCTTTTCCCCACAACACTCTGTACATTCCCCCAAATATAGCAACTGTACCTATCAAGCTGAATAGGAAAAAATAGTTTCTGAGATATCTGGTATAAGTTGAATGGATTGTAATTCAAAAACCGCATAGCACATTGTTAAAAGCAAACACATATATAAAAAAAAAGAAAAAAAGAATGAGGCTATGGTACCATGCATAGCACATAATGGTCCATACTATGGATCAATATCTCCATTTTCAAAGTTCAAAAATCAATCTGAACCGTTCAATATGATTTCCATATAAAATGTACTTGTAGATGAAATTTTACATCTTTTATAATTTTTTTAATATATTTTTGGATAGTAGAAAATCACTTGATCTAAAAAGTCCAGACCATTCAAAAGTAGTGATTTTCTACCTATCTAAAAACGGAGTAAAAGTATTCTAAAAAAATGTAAAATTTAGTTTGCAATTACATTTTCATATGGCGATCATATTGAACGGTTCATATCAACTATTTGAACTTTGGAAATGATAATATTGATCCGTAGTACGGCCCAATCTGGACAATGCATAGTACCATAGCCTCACTAAAAAAATATTAAACACACCTTCCAATGTGGAGTTCCTCATGAAGTGTTATAGAAGCCAATATCACTGTGATTATGGTATCAAGTGGCATAAACAAGGCACAATAAACAGGTCCTCTTACTGAAGCGCACCAAGATTGAAGGTAAAAACCTACTGCTGTTCCAAAAACACCCTGTATCAGAAATACCTTAATTCAGATCATTTAGTCAAAATGAACTTAGTATTGGTACAGATGTATCTTTACATTTTGGAACAGGACTTGACACATAACAATTTTGATTTTCAGTACAAGTGAAGAACTATACCGAAAATAAGCAAGCCGAAAGCTCAGTAACAGTGTTGATTTTCCAGGCGCTCAAGTTTGGGTCCAGGAAAAACACAATTGTAGCTGATTGGAGTGATGAAAGAAAGCATAATGTAACAGTTTGTGGCAGGGGATCAATGTATTTAGAAATTGGTACCTGATAGTGAATTAAAGATCCAGTACAAGAGCAAGATGAAAGTTATTTTTATTGCTTGCAAGTAACCTCTACCTGTAAGATGGAAAATATAATATAACAAAAACTTTGAAACTTACAATATTTGTTTTGCTTAATCATATTTTTTTAATGTGCAACATACTCAAGCTTAGTGTGTGCAGTTATCTGATAAATATACAATCAATAAGAGAAATATGATGGGAAGGGATATATTGACAACCGAAAATATTATAGACTTTTTTAATTCTGATAAGCATTGTGTTGGTTGTCAAATAAGTTCATGCATATTGAAAATTATGAATTCAAAACAATCACCTGTAATATGAGCCATAGAGACCAACAACTAGTTGATCCAAGTAGGCAAACTACAGCAAGAACCCATCTGTAGCTTACAGAATGCAGAGAAGTTCCAACACTTGTATAAGCATTTGACAAATTTAGGACAACCGGGCCTTTATAGAAGGTCAGAATCATTGTTCCACCAACACAAACTATAGTTTCAATTATCTTAGCCCATGTTCTCAAACTCCTTAGTTCCACATTCTCCAATCTGTCAAAATGATAGAACAAATATTGGTGATGAATTATTGTTCATGTGATAAAATTTCAAGTTGTTTACCTTTGAAGTTTGAACTATGAAGGCTGAAACTTTTTTATTTTAAAAACTAAGAGATAGCAACTGCAAACCACTACAACATTAACATTTGGTGCATCAGGATTCTGGTGCGACCAAAAGTTTTGAGATTATATTTTCAAATTTGGGATTAAAACCTCAAATTCAAACCACTAATCTTATTTTTTTTATGATAGAGTTCATTTTTATATTAGACTAGTGAAAATAAGGGACAAAAGAAAACTATAACAAACAGGGGATATCGGGTTAATGGGGCGTACCAGTACAGACAGGGGCAGGGAATTACAGGTGTAATTGTGTAGGATTCGATGTTGTAAGAAAATTTATCAATACAACCTTGGTAGTCACTACCAAGTTCTCAAAAAAAAAAAAAAAAAGGAAAACATATCTGGTAAAAACAAAAAATGGAAGTTTTGTACCCAACTGAAGCTGCCATCACAAATGTAGTTGCTGGTATCATGTTACTCATAACAGATACCAAGGATGCGTTCCCCAATTCCATACCTATGTATTGTAAGAGCTTGTTTCCGGTACCTCTGTTAATTATGTGAAACAAGTAAAAAGTTGCACAAAACGAGATATTACCCATATTCTCTAACAGAAAAGAGGTAAGAATTAAAGTAGTTGTAATGTATTTACCCAAAAAGTGCAGCAATAAAGATCAAACAAAAACCTTTCAAGCTGAGAGACATTCCAGTGACTCCTCTTCTGTGAATTATATATATAGTAAACTGTTATCAGAAAGGTTATCACATATACCTCATAGTAAAAAGTCAAAATTGTCGCCTTAAAAATGTTCTTGTTAATAGTGAAAAAGAACCTTGGTATGTAACTCTGTCTAATTATGTAATAGTGGCACTTTTCAGAGGTACCAGTAAATAATCAATAATAGATAAGGATAAAATGAGAACTTCATAATTTTAAATTTGTATTAATAGAAAAGATTATAAGTTGGATAAATTTATTAGTTTTTGAAATTTAGAAGGGTAAATATGATATTATGAATTTTAGAGAGGGAAATACGTAATTTCAAGATTTTTGAAGGGAATCCGTGCAATTTTCTCTTTCTTTTTAAACCTCCTGAATTTGTGTGCATAACATGAACAGGTTTGTACAAGTAGCCATCATTGATGACATAGAGGGTTATTATATGATCAAAACCAGTTACGTGTATTGATCTCATTCAAATTATTAAATTTACTTGTATTTCTTTGATATTTAATTCAAAAATTTCACAAATAACCCCAGAAATTAATTTAATTGACCTCACTGAGAAATTCTCTACTACGCCTCTTATCATTAATAATTACTTAATTAATTAATTAAAGTTAGTCTTATCCAAACCTCCTGATTAATTTCAATCACGCGCTATGCATAGTAACCTAGTAGGTAATTGAATAGAGTCCAGATAGAAATTCTCTCTCTCTCTACCCTTTGGTGAAAAATAAAGGAGGTAGAATAGCAAGAGAAGCAATAGACTGCCTATAGACAGCAAAGACCAAGTTGCTGAAGCCTTGATTAAATGCTGCCTTTGCTAGTAGATTCATCACCGCGAAGATGCACTGACACGCCACCATGGCCAGGCTTGGTTTGTACTTTGTAGTCTTCCAATGCCATCATTCTGTCGATTTTTGGTTCCTATTCGGAGATAGCATAGGGGGCAGGTATTATTTGAGCTTTCAGATTTGTGCAGAAAGTAATTGGACTGTTGAGATTTTCCAAAAAGTCACGCACCATATGATATATCTCAGAGGATGCGAATTCGTGTAATGGTTGGGACGGTTCCGGATCCCCTAAAGTAACCCAATCTTTGGATTTTGAATCGAGACCGTCCGATTCGAATCCGTCGCTCGAGATTGCTTCGTGATTCGAATTCATCTCTTGAGATATGTGTTCTTAGATTATTACAGATTCGAATCAGACAGTCCTGATTTAAAACTCAAAAATTAAATTACTTCACTGAATCTGAACTCAGTGATCTGGCCATGGAGGTTTGATGGAGCGTTGTCTCTAAATAGGAGAGTAGGATTTTATTATTTTAAATCCGACTGTTCATTTATATTGCGATTCGTGCATAAAAAAATAAAAAGGTTAGATTCTTTATGACTTCGCTTGAGTACGCATCTTTTGCATTAACTTAAAAAAGAATCTTTTAAGTTTATTGCATATAGACCGTCTGATCAGTATCGGAGCCAATCCGGCCCACGCCTATAACGCAAGGCCCCTTTAAAATTAGTGCGGATCTAAATCGGACAGTCCAGATCTATTAACGTTCGTTCCGTTAATGCAGAGGATACGAATTCAGTTCGCTTCAGGTTCCCTTTTCTTTTTTTTAATTTTATGTTTCTCAATGTGTTTCGTATTTCGTGCAATGACTTTGTTAGGGGGCACGCAAATACGTATTCTCTGTGTTAACTTACCGTTTGAGTTTATTCTGACGACCGTCCGATCAAAATCCGGGCAATCCAGCCAAATCTGTAGCGCATGGGGTCATTAATATTCGTGTGCATTTAAATTGGACGGTTCTCATCTTACCTCAAAATTTGAGTTAGCTAAGAAGATAGGAAATCGTGTGCGTGGGGGGCCCCCACTGGGGACCGGCGGTGGTCAACGATTCTTTTCTAATCGGTTATTTTATCATTTTATATCCTCCTTTCAATCTTTAAAACATTGGTACAAAAATGATGTCCATAATCAGGAGCTCTTTTGCTGCCACCAACACAGGCAGTCTTCGCCTTTCAACGGGACACAATTTAAAACGAAATCCACATCGGGTTCCCTGTACCAGTCTACGTCTCGCTGGTACCAATCATAGAGGCGGCTGTGGCCTGGCTACCTTGACAGAGTTAAATTTCAATATGACAGGGTTCATGGGGTCCATAATATTCTCGAAGAAGGGCATGAAGGGTAAAAGTGTGAGCGGCATGAATAATTATTATGCATGCCTTTTTACTCTAGTGCTATATTTACCTTCGTTTTATTTGACAAGTCCTTGTAATGTATGAATGGCTATTTTGTTGCTCTTGCATATTATGTGAACTTCGGATTAGTTTGGTTGCAACTTGGAATGACTGAATACAACATGCTTATAATGTGTCAGAATCCATACTCCCTAGATTCTGAATAACTTAATGAACACTTCATCTCTATCTCTGGGTTCTTTCATGCTCTGGCATCATAGAGAATGGAAGAAGGACAGTAAAAGAAAGGAAGAAAAAAACCTTAGTATTACCAAATATTGACACGAATTTTCAAGGAATTATGTACATTCATATTTAAGCTGGATTGTTTCAAATTTTGATTGGATGGTTCAGATTCAACTCAAACGATGAGATAATGCAAAGAGTTCATACCCAAAATGTAAGATGAGACAACAGAGTAAAATATAATTTATAATAATTTAAACACAAATATATTATTATAACATATTAAATATAATAATAAAATATTTTATTAAAATATTAATCCGAATAGACAAATGTTAAAAAGAAAAAAGGATTTGGGACCATAATAGACGAATGCTCACTCTGTGGAATATTTTTTTATAAACCATAATTAAAAAAACAAAATTATGAAACCAACATAATTATTTTTTTTTTACAAAAATCTAAGAACTGAAATACTATTTTGGTCCGATTTTTTTTTTTTACCGAAATGACAATTCGGTCTCAGATATTTTCACAATTTTTCAACGTATTTTTTTTCTCGAAATCTGTGAAAATGACTGGGATTGAATTGTCATTTCGGTCGAAAAAAAATAAATGAAACCGAAATGACATCTTGGTTTTGATAAAATTTACTTTATTTATTTATTTATGGTTTCTAAAAAAAATCTTCAATTTTCGGAGAACGATATAGTCAACTATGGTCAACAGGCACTTGGCCCTCACAAATCATTTCTTCATTTCTTTATTTATTTTTTATTTTTTTTGAGAGAAACCTCCTCAGTCCTCACTAACAAGTAACAAACCATTTCTTTTTAGCAGCAACAAACTGTAAGGAGCGCGTCCAACGGAGTCGGACACAAACGGGTCCAATCCCGCTCCGATTAGCCCAATTCACTTTTGAACGATTTTTAACGGGCCCCGGATTCAAATCCGATGCCCCTCGGACGCGTCCCCCCAAAGTCACCAAACACATCAATTAGTATCCAAATAATTTTAAAGATTTCCTTTTGCCGACATTTGTATCTATTTAAAAATAAATAAAAACTTTAAGTTATTTAATTATTGTTATTTAAAAAAAATTCTCAAAATAGATACAATTTTTTATAAATTAAATGTAATAGAAGGATCACAATAATTTATATATTACCAAGAAGTGACTTTTGAACCGGGATCAATAACTCAGAATCCATGCATTTTTATTTTTTTACAAGAACATATAATAAAATATATTAATTTTTCTTAAAGCTGCGAAAAATCCGGCCTGAAAAATATTGATCAGATTATTTGTTACAGTCTTTCTAATAAATCAAATTGTATTGTATTCCATCTATTTTCAAAGAAATATATTCAACATTTCTAATATTTTCATAAAAAAATAAAAAATAAATACAAATTTCTGTTTTTTTTATTAAAAAAAAAAAAAAAATTTTAAAACCGTGGAAAATTCCAAGCCGTGGAAATTCCCATCGAACCTCCATGGCCTTCTCTGTGGAGCGCGCAACCAAAAAACGAGAGAACGATGGCATTCTCTGTGGAGGACTACAAACCAAGCCTGGCGATGGTGGCGTGTCAGTGCATCTTTGCGATGATAAATCTGCTAGCAAAGGCAGCATTCAACCAAGGCTTCAGCAGCTTGGTCTTTGCTGTCTATAGGCAGGCTATTGCTTTTCTTGCTATTCTACCTCCTTTGTTTTTCGCCAAAGGGTAAGTAATTATTCAGAGAATTAATTGGTTTTGATCAGTGGAGGAGGAGAGGATTTCTTCAGGTCAATTTAATTAATTTCTGCGGTTATTTGTGAAAATTAGTATCAACTATCAAAGATACACTAGGAAAATTAATAATTTGAATGGGGTCATGGAAATTTATTAAATTATTAAATTTAATAATATAAATATATAATAATGGCCCCTCAATGTCATCAATCATAAACTGAAGAGTTTTAAAATGGAAGGGGGGAATTTCATGTATACCCTTCAAACATCTCGAAATTACGTATTTCCCTTTCTAATTCATAATATCATATGTTTCCCTACTAAATTTCAACACTCACAAATTTACCCAGCTGATTGCCTTTGTGAGAACTTTATAAATTTAAATGAATTGGATAAATTTGTGAGTTTTTGAAGATTAAATGATAACATGAATTTTAGAAGGAAAAACACGTATTTTCGAGTTTTTGAAAGATATACATGAAATTCCCCAAAGAAGAAATTAGTAGGAGATACAGGTTAGGAAGGACCAAAAGAACTAAATTGAGTTATCTGATTTCAATCAGTGGGGAGCTTCAACTGATTGATTTTCAAAAAGAATTTGAATTTCTTGGAAGTGTACTCTTCATTTCAGTATTTGAGTTATTTGGTAATGAATTTCTCTCCATATTTTATTGATTATTTACTGGTACCCTTGAAGATTGCAACTATTAGGTATTATGTTGATAACAGTTTAATATATATTATACACAGGAGAGGAGTCACTGGAATATCTCTCAGCTTGAAAGGTTTCTGTTTGCTTTTCATTGCTGCACTGTTTGGGTAAATACAATACAACTGCTTTAATTCTTGAGTAAGGCTATGCGTGGTAATAGGCATATTACACAGCGGTCTGCGCTATGGACTCATATCTTAATTTTTAAAGTCTAAACAGTCGATCTCAACCATTGAGCATGATCTTCATGTGAAGTACTTGCAATCCAAATTTTACATTTTTTAAAATTTGTTTACCATGTTTTAGATAGATACAAAATCACTTGATTTGAAAATTATGGACTATCCTAAAGTGCAGTGGTATTCTACCTATCTGAAATGATAGTACAAAAGTTTAAAAAAAAATTCAAAATTGGGTCTGCAAGTACATTTTCTTATGGATATCATGTTTAATAGTTCAGACCGACTGTTTGAACTTCAAAAATATAAATTGGAATCCATAGCACGGGTTGATCCGTAATATGCATATTACCATAGCCTCACTCTTAATTCTTACCACTTTCTGTTTGAGAATGTGGGTAGTATCTCGTTTTCTACAACCTTTTACTGTTGTTGTTTAACATAATCAACAGAGGCACCGGAAACAAGATCTTACATTATATAGGTGTGGAATTGGGGAACGCATCCTTGTCATCTGTTATGGGTAACATGATACCTGTGATTACTTTTCTGATGGCAGCTTCAGTTGGGTACTTAACTTTCAATTTTTTTTACCAGACCTGTTTTCTTATAGTTTGCCTGTGTCCCTTATTTTCACTTGTATGCTATAAAAATGGACTCCAGTAATTATAAAATTTGAGTGAGGCTATGGTTCTACGCATAGCGCACTTTGGTTCATACTATGGATGCATATCTCTATTTTTAAAATCCAAACAGTAGATCTGTTCCGCTTGACATGATCTTCATATGAAAATGTGCTTGGATGTCAATTTTTACATTTTTTTTAGAATTTATTTACTATTTTTTTAAATAGATGCAAAATCATTTGATCTAGACCATTCAAAATTTGTGATTTTCTATCTATAAAAATAGTAAAAAAATTAAAAAGAATGTAAAATTTGGCCTCGAAGTACATTGTCATATGGAGATCATGATGAACGGTTCTGATCGACTATTTAGACATTGAAAATGAAGATATGGATCTGTAGTACGGATCAAAGTGCGCTATGCATAGTACCCTGGCCTCACTCAAAAAAATTTATGTCGACACATCAATCATAAATAAACAACAAGATTAGTGGTTTGAATTTGAGGTACTTTTAATTCCAAATTTGAAAACATAATTTAAAAAAAGAGGTGCCTTTTTGTGGCACAGGAATCCTCATGTACTCTACCAAATTTTACCGTTGTAGTGGTTTGCAGTTGGTATCTCTTAATTTTTAAAGTAAAAAGTTTCAGCCTTCATAGTTCAAACTTCAAAGGGAAACAACTTGAAATTTAATAACATCTAGGAGCTGAGAAACCAACAATTCGTCACCAATAATTGTTCTATCATTTTGACAGATTGGAGAAGGTGGAACTAAGGAGTTTGAGAACATGGGTTAAGATAATTGGAACTATAGTTTGTTTTGGTGGAACAATGATTCTGACCTTCTATAAAGGCCCTGGTTTTCTAAATTTGTCAAATGCTTATATAAATTTTGGAACAGCTGTGTACTCTGTAAACTATAGATGGGTACTTGCTGTAGTTTGCTCACTTGGATCAGCTAGTTGTTGGTCTCTATGGCTCTTATTGCAGGTGCTTGTTCTGAATTCATCAAATTTGCATGATTCATGATTATATTTGACAACCCACATAACGTTTATCAGAATTCAAAAGGCTATTATTGTAGGTATTTTAGGTCATGTATCAAATTTTGGTGCATTTGAAAACCAATTGGCACTCCATGGCTCGATTGGGGAACTTAACAGTTAAATTTTTTGGCATTGGATCAATGCCAAAAATGATTTTAATATCATAACTGATTTGGGACACAATCTACATACGTAATGAAGAACACACTTTTGGGCTTTCAATTAGAATGACACTGATGTTGGTTGCCAGGGTTGTCAATATATCCCTCCCCAAACATGAGTATGTAATGTCGCACATATAAAAAGTTATTACTATACAAACAAAAATCATTTTACATTTCAATTTTTTTTATACAAACAACTAACTTTTAATCTTACTCTTGTATTTGATCTGTAATTCACTATGTATCAGGTACCAATTTCTAAATTCATTGATCACTTGCCACAAACAGTTTCATTATGCTTTCTTTCATCACTCCAATCAGCTACAATTGTTTTTTTCCTGGAGCCAAACTTCAGCGCCTGGAAGATCAACACTGTTACCGAGCTTTCAGCTTGCTTATTTTCGGTATATTTCTTCATAATTTGAAAATCAAAATAGTTAACGTTCAAGTCCTGTTCCTAATTGTAAAGATACATCTGTACCAGTACTAAGTTCATTTTGACTCATCAACCTGAATTAAGGTCTCTGGTACAGGGTGTTTTTGGAACAGCGGTAGGTTTTTACCTTCAATCTTGGTGCGTTTCGGTAAGAGGACCTGTTTACTGTGCCATGTTCACTCCGCTCAATACCGTAATCACAGTGATATTGGCTACTATAACACTTCATGAGGAACTCCACATTGGAAGGTGTGTTCGATTTTTTTTTTTTTTTATATGTATACTTTTCACAATGTGGTATGCGGTCATTTAAATTAACAGTCAATTACACCAGATCTCTCAGAATCTAAATTTTCCTATTCAGCTTGATAGGTGCAGTTGCTATATTTGGGGGAATGTATATGGTGTTATGGGGAAAAGCAGAGGATGTCACGGGAGAGCGAAATGACACAACACCAACTGTAGGTGTTTCAGAGGTAACTATATCAATAGATGGCAAAGAGAATCATGGTGAACATAGTACCAGACGACCACTTCTGCTAAAAACACAAAAGCTAAATAACTAGATGTTTCTAATAGTATGTTTTGTGGCTGGTAAAGTTAGTTCTGATATGGGATGCAGATGCATGTCAGTTTTATTGTGTAAATAATTATTTTCTTCCATATTTTTGGCTTTGTAAGAAGCTCCATAATCTTGGTATGTAAAATTATTGTCGTAAACCAAGAGAATCTAGAGAAATTCATGTGAGATGGGATAAATCCTTGTACTGATCTTGCTTTCAAAATTCATCAAACATTTAGTGCACACATAAATAGATGAACGGCGCATGCTGTAATCAACAGCAGAAACATTACCAAACAAAACTAAGGGACACTGAATACATCAGCAACACAAACAAATCAACAGAATGTACACATAATAATAATACATACTGGCAGGCACTTCCTCAGGAAACAAGAATATATATATATACAGAGGTTAGCTATTCTACTTCCATAAGCATTTGTGGGCATATGCTTATAACTCGTTTTTGCGTTTTCAATGTTGAAATGGTCGATCTAAAGCGCTAAACATGTTCTCCATGTTAATACGTGTTTGGAGACCAAATTTTATATTTTTTTGAATTTTTTTTACTAATTTTTCAGAATTTTTCAAAACAGAGTTTTTCATATTTATTATTATTATTTTTAATATTTTTATGGCTGTTTTGAAAAATTCTGAAAAAATAATAAAAAATTTCCAAAAAATATAAAATTTGATCTCCAAATACATATTAACGTGGAGAACATGTTGAGTGCTTCAGATCGACCATTTGAACATTGTAAACGCAAAAACGAGTTGATATCATGTTCAACTCAGAACGGTTGATATCATGTTGCTTCTTCCTTTCTCTCAATTTCCCTTTGCTCTCTGTGTGCCAGAGCATGAAAGAACCCGGAGATGAAGTGTTTGCTTAAGTTATTCACAAGCTAGGGAGTATGGACTCTACCACATTACAAGATTATAAAAATATTATGAAGTGTTTGCTTAAGTTATTTAAATTTTACGTTTTTAATATTATAAAAATAAAAATATGATGGAGATACAAAAGATAATTGAATCCTTAGTTATGAAAAGACTTTTATTGAATTCGTTTTGTACCCGTTGACATGCATCCACAGCTGCTAACATCTTTGACTCTGGTGTGCCGTTGTTCATCCCCGATCAAAAAACGGTACAAAAGCGAGACTAGCATAGTGATCGATATGGTAAAAAAGTTAGACCCGTAATTTATCTTAATTACCAATGATTCTTTTTTTTACTACAATATCTTTGTTTCAAAAGTTATATATATATATATAGAGAGAGAGTAAGACTACCGTACATTACAATGTATAGACATTTTTATAAATTGGACTATAATTCACCAGATTCAAAGTTCAAATAACCGATTCAAACCGTTCATCTTATTTTTCATTAATATGTTTGGAGATCAAATTTTATATTTTTTTAAATTTTTTTACTATTTTTTTAGATTTATTAAAAATCGTTATTTTTATACAAATCTGAACCATAAAAAAAAAAAAAAAGTAATTTTCAAAAATTCAAAAAAAAATGTTAAAAATTTATAAAAAATATAAGATATCTCAGAGATACGCACTCTTAACAAACCATTTCTTTTTAGCTGCAACAAACTGCATGGAGGTCCAATCTGCTCCTAATAGTCTGATTCACTTCATTATTCATGCCTCTGCTTTAATATCCGTACGGATCAAACGTAAAAGGAGGATTCGTATCCTTCAAGAAGTGTAGAGAATTATCTCACTTTACGGGTTGAGATTAAATTTCAGGGATTCGCATCCTCTGAGATATCTCATATTTTGCGTGACTTTTTAGAAAATCTCAACCTGCAATACGTTATGCCCGAATCTCAAAGCTCAAATAATACTGCCCCCTACGTCACGTCCGAATAAGCACCGGACACGTCGGCACGCAAAATATGAGATATCTCAGAGGATATGCACTCAAATTTCAGTCGATTTGGGATTCGAGCTAGCGCAGAAGTCAGTATTATTGGGCTTTGAGATTGTGCCAAGTTAAAATGAACGGTCCAGATCTAATAATTGTAAAAGATTCCCTTGTCAGGTATTGGAGAGGATGTGAATTCCCCAAACAAAGCGTTTCATCGCACCAACCACCAAGTGACCAAACACATTGAGAAACGTAAAGAAAAAGAAAAAAGCAACTGAACAGTGAAGAGGTCTGAAGTCATAATAAATAACTAGTAAATTCCCATCGAACCTCCATGGCCTTCTCTGTGGAGTGCGCAACCAAAAAACGAGAGAACGATGACATTCTCTGTGGAGGGCTACAAACCAAGCCTGGCGATGGTGGCGTGTCAGTGCATCTTCGCAGTGATGAATCTGCTAGCAAAGGCAGCATTCAACCAAGGCTTCAGCAGCTTGGTCTTTGCTGTCTATAGGCAGTCTATTGCTTTTCTTGCTATTCTACCTCCTTTGTTTTTCGCAAAAGGGTAAGTAATTATTCAGAGAATTAATTGGTTTTGATCAGTGGAGGAGGAGAGAATTTCTTCAGTGAGGTCAATTTAATTAATTTCTGCGGTTATTTGTGAAAATTAGTATCAACTATCAAAGATACACTAGGGAAATTAATAATTTGAATGGGGTCATGGAAATTTATTAAATTATTAAATTTAATAATATAAATATATAATAATGGCCCCTCAATGTCATCAATCATAAACTGAAGAGTTTTAAAATGGAAGGGGGAATTTCATGTATACCCTTCAAACATCTCGAAATTACGTATTTCCCTTTCTAATTCATAATATCATATGTTTTCCTTCTAAATTTCAACACTCACAAATTTACCCAGCTGATTGCCTTTGTGAGAACTTTATAAATTTAAATGAATTGGATAAATTTGTGAGTTTTTGAAGATTAAATGATAACATGAATTTTAGAAGGAAAAACACGTATTTTCGAGTTTTTGAAAGATATACATGAAATTCCCCAAAGAAGAAATTAGTAGGAGATACAGGTTAGGAAGGACCAAAAGAACTAAATTGAGTTATCTGATTTCAATCAGTGGGGAGCTTCAACTGATTGATTTTCAAAAAAAATTTGAATTTCTTGGAAGTGTACTCTTCATTTCAG
The DNA here is from genome assembly GCA_964058845.1 of Carex sylvatica. NCBI lineage: Eukaryota > Viridiplantae > Streptophyta > Magnoliopsida > Poales > Cyperaceae > Carex > Carex sylvatica. The sequence goes on from CAXKVR010000248.1 coordinate 30,146, forward strand.
TATTTGAGTTATTTGATAATGAATTTCTCTCCATATTTTATTGATTATTTACTGGTACCCTGAAGATTGCAACTATTAGGTATTATGTTGATAACAGTTTAATATATATTATACACAGGAGAGGAGTCACTGGAATGTCTCTCAACTTGAAAGGTTTTTGTTTGCTTTTTATTGCTGCACTGTTTGGGTAAATAATACAACTGCTTTAATTCTTGAGTAAGGCTATGCGTGGTAATAGGCATATTACATAGCGATCTGCGCTATGGCCTCATATCTTAATTTTTAAAGTCTAAATAGTCGATCTCAACCATTGAGCATGATCTTCATGTGAAGTACTTGCAATCCAAATTTTACATTTTTTAGAATTTGTTTACTATGTTTTAGATAGATAGAAAATCACTTGATTTAAAAATTATGAACTATCCAAAAGCGCAGTGGTATTCTACCTATCTGAAATGATAGTAAAAAAGTTAAAAAAAAATGCAAAATTGGGTCTGCAAGTACATTTTCTTATGGATATCATGTTTAATGGTTCAGACCGACTGTTTGAACTTTGAAAATATAAATTGGAATCCATAGCACGGGTTGATCCGTAATATGCATATTACCATAGCCTCACTCTTAATTCTTACCACTTTCTGTTTGAGAATGTGGGTAGTATCTCGTTTTCTACAACCTTTTACTGTTGTTGTTTAACATAATCAACAGAGGCACCGGAAACAAGATCTTGCAATATATAGGTCTGGAATTGGGGAATGCATCCTTGTCATCTGTTATGGGTAACATGATACCTGTGACTACTTTTCTGATGGCAGCTTCAGTTGGGTACTTAACTTTCAATTTTTTTTACCAGACCTGTTTTCTTATAGTTTGCCTTTGTCCCTTATTTTCACTTGTCTGCTATAAAAATGGACTCCAGTAATTATAAAATTTGAGTGAGGCTATGGTTCTATGCATAGTGCACTTTGGTTCATACTATGGATGCATATCTGCTTGGATGTCAAATTTTACATTTTTTTAGAATTTATTTACTATTTTTTTAAATAGG